>JAZDUH010000174.1:3965000-4067500 GCA_036419115.1 Scarus forsteni
GTAACAGCATCAGTGACTGCAGACCTTTTCCCTTTGCTTTTTGTCTTTTAAACCAGAGTGTTTGGGATTCTCCAAATAAAGCACAAGGGAAATGCCTGCAGTGCAAGGTTTGGGTTTATTCAGGATTAGAATTTAAAGACATCCAGAGTTACTTACAGCAGTGGGGGAGTAAATTCTCTGTCCCACTGTGAGGGTGAACAAGTGATGGGACAGTGCTGTTTGTCTAGAACAGAGGTGACTGGAATATTAACAGACTGTTAAACACAGCGTGGCATCTCATGATTAAATTTGCCCTCATAACCGAGAAAACCTTGTCTTGAGTATTGTGTTTATATCTCTTTCATATGTTTGTCAGGCTTTATTATGCATGGCTGGGTTTGCCAGGAAAATCTAAATAAGATGACCAGGAGCACTCAGTAGTAGGGACAGAGCATGAGCTGATGCTGATGATAAACTTTGTAGTTTGTTTTGGTGATCAATAACTCATCAGGCAGAATAAAATAATATTGACTTTAAAAAAATGAAATAAATGATGTGGATGAATCATAAATCCTTCCCTGTCCGACATATTTCACTTTAAAATCTGAAATGGTGGTCTTACCTCCAAATGGCTCTTAACCTGACACGCCAGATGGACAGTTCCATATATCACAAAAATATTTCACTCATCCGTTAGGGAAAGAGTCGTTCAAAAATGTTTTCAGAGGCAGAACCTTCAAAAACAACTTTTTTTATTGGACAGTTGTTTGGCTCATTACACTCATCACAGACCAGTCCATTTCAAGCAACACTGCAACGTAAGATGTAGCATATGCAGCGGTTATATGTAGCGGCTAATGGCTAACAACAGTTAGCTGTTAGCTTTAACTACCTTAGACTATCTTCTTACATTACATTATATGACACAAATTTATCATTTAACACTTTTATATGACATTAACCTTGTCAAAGACAATCCCTATCAAGCTTTTGAGGAGTGCAGATTTCACCAAGTGTTACTGAGTAACCATGACGACTATAGACTAACCAGGGCCGTAGCCAGGATTTTGAAGCGCGCGCAGATTTTTTTTTTTTTTTTTTCAAACATTTTTATTTATTTATTTATTTTTTTAGGAGACAAATCACACAAGACACAAGACTCTCCTCTCTGTGCTCCACTTTACTTTCCCTATTCTCTCCTCCTCCTTGGTTTCAAGTTCCTCTTTGTCAATTTCTTTCTTTTTCTTTGCCAGAAATGCATCCAGGGTATTCTGTTTTAATCTCTTGGACATGTTTGCCCTGCTCTCTGTGACTTGTTTTATGTGGAATGGGTATATTAAAATCAATATGAGCTGAAAACAAAGCACGTGACTCGAGGTCCTCGAGTAGTCGCATCATCGTGATGCGTGCTCGGCCAGCTGATGAGCCAGGCGCTTATAAAAAAAAAAAAGCACTGGGCGTGCTCTCCGCTTTGGATAAAAGTAAATAAACTGGCACTGATCAGATGATTTGACAGGCTGAACTAGTGCCGAATTATCTAAAAAATATATATTGTGTTGACCTAGGTGTAGATGGGCGGGGATGTGGTCTACAAAGTGCTAATAATAAAAACTCTCTAGTTTTTGAATGGGGTTTGGCCTGCTGCGAAACGCGTCACAGGGCGCATGAGCAAGTACATGCATCAGCTGATCAAACAGCTGTTCACCACAACGCGCACACAGGCACAAACTGAACACAAAGCCCATGGATATTTACCACAATTTACAATTTACAAGCACGTTTCACAGAGAGGTTTCAAGTTTTTATGAGTTTATGTTTTATTCAGTTGGGCATATTTGGTGAAAAAAAAAAAAAAAACTCGAAAAAACAGGTGAGGTCCGGGCCTCGCTGACCTCATACCTGGCTACACCCATGAGACTAACAGACATGTCCACGGCGGATTTCTGCATTCACTGCCAATTTCCCAGCAGTGGTCCCCAGTAAGGAAAGAGGAAAACATGATTTCTCATAACACAAGCTTCAAGTGACATTCTTTCCTCATCTTTTAAAGGAAAAAAAAGTCAGTTTCTGATTAAAAAAAATGCAGATATTAAGACCACTTCAGAAGCCACTGTTGTTTTCACACATGCAGTCACTTCCTGGTGTGTTTACGTCTGCAGCTCCCGCCTCTCTTGCCTGATTGGACCGGTAAGCATTTAGCCGAGTAAAGTCTTTGGACAATGGAGGTTGGCACGACGGATATACAGGATTTCAGAATCAGCCAGGTCCGACTTAATTCCTGTCTTTATTATTATAAACAAAACACACACAAAACACATGCACATGTCACCATATGAAATACGTTGAGGCTCAAGTTAAAGTTATATATTTCTAAAGCATTTCCACAACGTCATAGATGAGCAAACACATGGGATTGACAAGGCTCTGTCTCAAGAAGCATTCAGATGACGTCTTTTGGAAACATTTGTGTGGTCAGGTCACATGTGGGTTGTACTTTTCTTGGAGCACATATTCAGTCATTTTCTTATCATTATTTAATAATCATGTCATTATTGTAATATTCTTGAAAACTTCCATTTCCGTATCTTTTTCTTCAGTTGTTCTTTTCCTTTCAAAACCACTGACGCTTACATTTGTCATTTGCTATTGTTGGCAACATTGTACTTCTTTTGTGTTTTTTTATGCTCCTGTTCTTTCCCCCGACCTTCTGGGATTGTGCTATTCATCTTATTTTATCTTGTCCCTTCAGTGCTCTGAGAGACTGTATTATTTGTCTAAAAGAGACTCCACAAAGTATTGAAATATCCAAATTTTAATGATTCCACTCTGTCCAGTGTGTACTCAGCCCAGAATTGCATTTTGTACACACATTATGTGACACAAGGTCTGTTTAATCCAGTTATGTAAGGATTTGCTGAGTAATTGAGAGGGCTGATGGAGATAAATGAGAAAGTTGGAGATCAATATCATCTCCAGCTCATTTCCAGCTCTGCAGTTTGTCTGTGGTGTAGAACTCAGAATAATTGATCCTAATTGGGAATTATGTGGGATATGAATACAGTGTGGTTATGAAAGGATATCCATGAAAATGTTGTGTTTTGTGAAACATAAAAATCACTTTTTTCATGTGTTGTGACATCTTCATAATGTGAAATTTGAAAGCGGTGGTCCTGTCCAGTTAAATTACTGATGAAATCATTTTTTGAGGATTTTCTTAAAGGATGTTTATTACAGAATACCACTCTTAGCATCAGGCCTGTGTTTTTGTGAGTTTCCAAAGGTTACCATATTCCTACGCATAATAACATACTGTGAAAAAACCACATCAGTGATATAATTAAAAGTCACTGTCATAATACTGCTGGTTGCGCCGACATCTTCGAGTGCAAGGTTGTTTATGAAAAACCTTGGACTTAGCATTTTCTGTAAATGTTAATGGCTTTTGTTGGAGTTTAATAATGCATTCAAACACCAGGAGACTCCAGAGAAGAGGAGTATGACACACTCCAGGGCAAGGAAGAAAAATTGTCATAGTTACCAAGTAAATATTGATAAACGGATAAACACAAGATAATTACTGAGGACCAAACTCCAGGAAACTATAAGTCAACAGAAAGACTGTAAGTACTTCCCCATAATTTAAAATAATCCTATTACCTTCATTTAAATATCAGTCCATCAATCATCAACACCACTTTTCCCTTTTGGGGGGTCACAGGGTGTTGGAGTCTATTCCAGCTGACATCAGAAGTAGGGCACACCCTGGACCAATCACTAGCCAACTGCAGGACAACATAGAGAGACGGCCAACAATCAACACACTCACCCATGCCTAAGGCCAGTGAAAGGTGTAGCCAGCGATCTTCTAATCTACTAATCTAATGCATGATTCATCAAAATCTCCGTATTTCTCCTCTCCATCCACAAGATGTTACCACTGACAGTATGTTGAAAAAAAATCTGGTTTCAATACACAGCCTTGGGCCTGAATTTCAGCAGGTGAATACTGTGGCTCGGGCCGAGTTACCAAAACAGAGTACACTCCCCCACATCCAGGGGTCGATCATACTCATGCGCAGATCAGACAGAGGGGGGAGGGGGAGTCGTAGAATGCGTAGCGTGCGCAGTTAGCGCAAGGGAGAGATACAATAGGTGCAGTAGCAATGGCTGAAAAACAGCCCAAAAGAAAAAGGTCAGAGGGGTGAAAAGTGAAAAAGAAGGGCTATGACCATGAAGAGCGAAGACCACGGTCAATATTGGTGTTGCTTTCCGATGGTGGAGGGAACTCCGCGAACTGAAAGACCTGAAAACGGACGCGTATGTCGCCGTCTTTGTGCTGGATAGATAAGCAGCATTAGCTTTGTGGTGCTTCACATAACAGTAACAGCCATCGGGCATTCATCTTATTGTCTAATCTGCCAAAATGTACTGTTGTTGTGATGTTGCCAATAATTGTTGTCTGACGAATCAGTGTTACCTTAGCTACGTTGGTCAGCTACGCAGTTTCTACGGCCGTTTCCATAACGATGCACGTCCATCAGCTTTCGGGGGGCGGGTCTAAATTTGTTTATGAACAACCTCTCCGCTCGTTCTCTCCCACATCGCTGACTACACCTTTAAGAATCACTAATTAACCAATCAAGCATGGTCTTTGGTCTGAGGAAGAAAGTCAGATTTCCCAGAGGAAACCCACACATGCACAGGGAGAACATGCAACCCCACATGGAAAAGCCCTGTTAGACATGGGGATCAAACTGGGAACCTTTTTGCTGGGAGACACACACACACTACCTGCTTTAGTCTAATGCTGGATACGTGCTCAACACTGAATAAATGCTTAACCATTACTGCGTTCATTAATTGCCAATTTTGTTTAACAAATTATAAATTGAGGCATCAAACAGGGTAGTATGCAGTTCTTGATCCGACATCTTGATCATCTGGACTGGTTTGGGTATTAGGTATGTTTGGCCTCCTCTCCAAAAGGCTGCTAAAATTAAAAAAAGGTTGGGGAGGTCAACAGTGTAAGACTTTGTCGATTACTGGTATAGGCTAATGATCTGAGTGGTCACCTGAGGGTCACTGGCAGGGTCATTGACCTTCTCATGGTACTCCCAGGGTTGTTATGGTGACATGGTCCAGAGTTGCTTGATCATTGGGGGAAGTGTGATATAGAGTTTTGATATCTCACTTTGTTAAAAGGTTATATTCGAAGTCTTTCCATGAGTGTCATGCTCAAATCAAAATAAATACAGGAGCAGGTGCCTTCATTCAGGAAGCTGTGGTGGATGGATATAGTGCATACAGGGATGATGGAATTCAAATAAACGGAAACAATTTCATTAATACATATTAAACAAGATGTCTTGATGACAGAAATCAGGATGTTCAGTTCAACAATACTGAGTGTAAAGTATCTAACATCTCTTGTGTGGTTCCTCAGGGGTCTGGGTTAGGTCCCAAAGTATTTAGACTGATATTTTTAATGTTAAAATGTCTAAAATATTAAAAAAAAGTATTTTTTGTTTGTTTGTTTTTTTTTGCTAATGACAACACTCTATCACTCTGCTAATATTTGCAACAGCATCTAATATGCAAAATGAACTAAAACTATTGTTGAAATCAATTGATAGTGATAAATGATCAATATTTTTTAATTAAACCAACATATATCATCACCGGTAACCAATTAACCAAAAAATAACAGGTTACAATTAAAAATAATGATGTGAGGATTATAAGGTTGAATGAAATTAACTGCCTTTGTGTCATCTAAGACTCTGTTGAAAAAAAAAAACAAGTTGACTAAAACATTTGTTTTATTATGTAAATCATCAAATCAGGAATCATTAAATGTTTTCCTAACAGTTCTCTAATACTTCCATACATGACTGTATGGAGGCATGAAGATGTTCATAAAGCAACAATTATTTTGTTTTCAAATGACAAAAGAAAGTGATTTTGAAGAAATGTCATCATGATCCAACTCACAATTTTCAAACTTTTAATTTTGTTGAGTTTGTCGAATGTAAAAGTACAAACAAAAGTTAGTCCCAAACCACATTCAGAAGCTGCTTGACATCAGATAAAAGCTGTTATGACCTAAGGGGATTAGGAATGAAAATAAATACATATATAAATAAATGATCAAACTATTCTCAGGACTAATATAAAACTAAATATGTGTGTCTGTCAGAGAGGAGAATTTGTGGAACAGTTATGAAAAAGGAACACCAAACATGCCTTGGGATGGGAATTGATAAGATTTTATCAATACCAACGCTGTTAATGATCCCGCTCATCGATCCAATTCTTTAACGATTCCCTTATCGATTCCTGCAGATTTTGCGAGTGGGCAAATGTTGGTCTGATTTTCAGTGGCAACAATGTCAAACATGTCACAGCATAGATATCTGCTTCTGCAAGTTGCTGGTGTTTCCACTCACTTAAGGTTGTGTAGTAGGTGCAATGAAAATTAAGCTACAATTCTGATGCTTCTGAGCCCTGTCAGTGGAAGGAATTGATAAGGGAATTGATTTGCAAAAAGATTAATGATATAATTCTTTGATGGAGCTGTTAACGATTCTCAACTGAAATTGGTTTTCGATTCCCATCCCTAAACATGCCACTTTTTTCAATCATTTACTATTTATGTTAAAAACAGTAAAAAAACACATTTAAAGATCAGCTACAGGAATAACGTATTACTCTATACCCCTAGAAGAACTGATAATAAATAGCAATTACAGATATACTCAACAACTAAAAAAACAAACAAAAAACAAATGGGATGCAAACATATAGGAGGCCAAGAAAGAGAAATGAAATTCCGCTTTAGGGAAGTTTCAGTTTGATCATATGAATTTTGGATCATGTGGTAACTTAGGACAAATGTTAAAAAACTTGCTTCTGAGAGAAGAATGTGAATTAATTTCACACTTTTGAATCGAAAGGTAAAGGGGGCTTTGCATAGATTCATGGGCTGTCTAGCTCGTTAGTGCAGTTTTCAGCAGTATTCCCCTTTATCACAAAGGTATTATAAATTAAATCCAATTTTGATCTCAAGATGAGCACCTTTCAGGATGAATATTGAGGCCTTATGGAGTATGAAAAAATGTATTTGAAGCAGCAGGGCACTTAGCAGTTATTTGAACACTTGACTGAATCACTGTATCAGCAAGGTTTTTCAGGACACAGGTGCAAATGTGCATATAAAGAACATTTACACTGATTGGTTCAACTAGTGTGAGACTTCATGTGGAACGATGGTAAAACAAGCAAACAATTATTTGCTCCATGCTGCTTTGCAAGTTGAGCAGCAGACTTTGATACACATAGCCTGTTTTCACCTGAGAGGGAGCAGTTTCAGTACTTTGGGTTGCATTAAAAGTGCACGCTGTCAACTAGGTTTCACATTTAAAAATATCTGCAATCATTGAAGCGAGGATCAATAAGACGTGGAGCCTTTCACTTACTTAGCATTCTGTCAAAGAGCTTCAACATGACAGGGTTTGATTTACAGTTCTGCAGGAAATACTGAAGGGAGGGGCCGCTGACAGCTCCCCCATAAATATGGATAGAGCACTCAAAGTGTAATCAAAGGGTTCACAAATCATTGATTTTTATTTTGCTGCTGTCAATGCATACAGTACAGGGATTGTGTATTTGCAGGACCCCTCGTGGAGTTTGCATTTTCTCCCTCTTTCTAACATGGCTCCAGCTAAAACGTGCTGCGCTTTTTGTCGAAGAAAGGAGAGATTTTCAGCTAAAAACAATGTGCACTGTGTATTGTAAATAGGCCAAGCTACACAGTCTACAGCCTGCCATCATGAGCACTTTCCTGGGTGTCTGAACTAGTTTAACCCTCCCAGGAGTCAAGACTTTAGTTCAACGCTTTTCCTTCTTACAGAATAAGCTGTTATATCATCACCCAAACAGAGTCAGAAGGCAAAACTCAGGCACAGAGGCGCACACACACTCCTTGGTAGGCATGATGCACTTTTGCAGACATTCAGAGTCACATATAAACATTTCTTATAAAGGTGTGGAAGCAGCCACCTGCTTTCTCCAGCTCCTGCTTACCAAAAGATCTCAGGTAGCAGCCAGCTCGGCGCTCCATAGCAGATGGAAGATAACGCTCCTGCTGTCTCGCTCCAAATAGGTTTGTGAAGGAACAATCAATTAAAAACACAGAGGTGTTTTTAATTTTTTTTTCTTGGGTATCTGAAGTTCTGCACAGAGAGGAATGTGACACTCCTCTACACTGTGCTAAATTTGACACAGGGGGGCAAAAGAAGTAGCACAGTCACTTTGATATATCTGACCTTACTGCGTTCACACCAAACGTGACTTTTGCAGCGTTCACACCGTTAGCAACCCAGCTAGCAAAGTCGCGTCGCCCACTGACGTCATAAATAAATAAATACCTTATTTGGTCACCGTTGCCATCGGCCGTGGCTCGGTGACGTGACGTCCGCTCGAGTTTCACCGTGATCATATCATATATCATATAATAGGATGTCTAAGCGGACATTATTCCAGCTGTATCCTTTTCATTCACTTATCAACCACAAAACGCTGCAGCTGGTGCCCTGCAGCAGCATCAGTTTTCTGTGGTCCGTCTGGGTTATATTCACAGGAATGAGAAGGCCGATTGCACAACACATCATACAGATAATGTGAAAAGTGTCATTATGGCTACAGTCAATGGTGAGAACATCATGCTTGGTAAATAGCTGCGAGTCAAACAATGACGAAACAGGGCAACAATTGCAGAGGCTTCAAGGTCTTCATCTTAGCTTCTGAGGATTTCAAAACTTGTCAGCACGAGCATAGCAACAAAAATGTTCCAAGTGCAGTGATCATGTAATGGTATGAGACCGTAGTTGTTTATACGACAAGGGCCCAAAAAGCAAATGCCCAAGTCAGTTAAGGTGCAGCATGATTAATTTTATGAAATAAGAGTGAGAGATAGGGGAGTGAGGAGAGAAGAGGATAAAGCACGTAAGGCCAGAAACTGCTTCACTGAGGGAACAGTGTGACCTGATGGGTTGTCTTGACAACGAAATATTATATTTTTTCCATAATTGTAGAACTTGTTTGTGACATTGCTGATGTACCGTTGACCCTCCTGAACCAACCTGTTTTATCATATAGAATCACTCTTGTGTTTTTCCTTTTGTCAGAAGTGTTGAGACCATTTCTGCTCTCATCCTTCGATTATAAAACATAAAACATTTCCAATGAACTTTTCAATTTGTTGAATGTTTTTTAGAGGTTCACGTGTCCAGTATGTTCATCATCTTGCACATCCCCTCTGCCTTCACAGAATCTTTTGTGTCATTCAAACACGTGTATGTGACATGCATTGTGTTCCCCATACACCTTAGTTAGCGTATATAATAATTCTGTGTTTTTTTTTTTTATTTACCAAAATGTCAAGTTAAGGCATTTCGTAACTTTTAAGCCACACTAGAGCTCAACTCACAGCTGTTGTGTGTGAATCCTCAAACTTCAATATTTAACACTTGGGAACTGTGAACCACATGGTTTTGACTTCATATGCAAAGTCCATTATTATCCCTTTTAGACAAAAGGGGGACTGGAACATTATCCCAGCCAACAATGGGCGGGAAACAGGGTTGAACCTGGACCATTGGGGCAGGACTTCATAGAAACAATCATTCACTTCCATCTACATATTTATGTATCTATCGGTAAGTCTGTCTATCTGTCTATCTATCTATGTAGGAGCTGGACAGCAATCACAAACCAAGGATGTCATAGGAAGTGAACTTTGAGCTGCATTTAGCTTCAGTCCTCCCCGTCATCATCCACCATGTTTGTTTACATCTAAGTCAAAAGACTGATAAAAGTTTACCCTTCTGGACCCCTCTGCCTTTTACGCCACTTTTAATCGCTTTTTTTAAATTAGTGTTTGCACCATTACCACTTGCCAGAGATGGGAGAAAGTCATTGTTTTGCAAGTCTCAAGTACTTTTGTAAGTCTCAAGTCTTTAAACCCAAGTCTCGAGTCAAGTCTCAAGTAAAGGCATGCAAGTCCAAGTCAAGTCCGAAGTCATAGGCTTAAAATTTTGCAAGTCATCAGCACTGTTTACTGTACTTAACGTTCTTTGTGCAGCTTCAGGTGCCAAACAAAGTTCAACGTCGCATCTCCATCTGTTATCCTCATGCTGCAGGTTTTGCACACAGCAATTCAATTTTGTCTATGACCTCGTAGTTTGCGAATGCAAATGAAAGTATCCTTGGTAACATGGTTTCGTATCTCTGAATTGTTCCTGCAGTCTTGCACTCAAGGAAAGTAACAGTGTGATCCACACCCTCTTTGTTTGTTCTTCTAAACCCTGATTTGATGTCAATAGATGCATTCAATTCATTCCTGTGGGAAAAATATTGTCTTGCTGGAAATTAAAAAATAACTGTCACTTAGTTAAGTACTTTGAATGGGGGCACATTTTCTCAACAGTCTTACTGAAAATTTCAAGTATTTTCAAGTCATCAGACTAAAGTCAGAGTCAAGTCCAGAGTCATTGATGTCAAAGTCCAAGTCGAGTTGCGAGTCTTTGATGATATTGTCAAGTTGAGTCAAAAGTCATCAAAATTGTGACTTGAGTCTGACTGGAGTCTAAGTCATATAAGTTCGAGTCCACACCTTTGCCACTTGCAGCATGAATTTCAGCAAAATCTTTTCTTTTTTGACATTTTTATAATCTAAAATCAGTTGCTATGACAGGTCTACTATACACTTCTTGACAGTTTGAAAAATGTTAACCTAACACTACTTATAAAATACTAATGTAATGAAATCAAAGTTGCTTCTACTTTTTGACATATTTAAGACTCAAATCTTCAGTAGTGCCCCCCACCAACACTGACCACCTATTCAATACAAAAAAAATCTCTTTAAAAACAAACAAAAAGAAGAATTGTGAGCAAACTAGCATTTACATGGTTAAATTCCTGAAAGTTTGTGAATATTTAATTTTGAGCAGAGCTGAAGTGGTTTGAGAGATTAATGCAGAAAAAAAGCAGATAGAAATTTTGATGTATGATGATTTTATGGCAGTTTTTGTGCATGTGATTTTGGCTCCAGGGTCCCCAGAGGGTAGTAAATTAAAGGGATGGAAAAGGGTTGAGAATAATAAATACCAAGCGCTCCATGCCTGTGCTACACTCAGGCCCCTGATTTCAAGTCCATCATTGCCCTTGTGCACAAGGCCCCTGGCAAATATGTACCTTTCTGAATAATAAAACTCCCTCAGCAAAAGTATGGAGATGCCTGTTCAACAGCTGTCAGTGAGTCTCATTTATGTGCCTTCTAAATTAGGAGCTGATAATCTAAAGGATGTAGCCCTGAGCTGAGCATGTCGTAATCATATTTGAAAGCCAGAGCCACTGCTCTTAGAACTGCTTCAAGGTGGAGGAACTGAGGTATCAACTTCTTAACAGCCTTGAGGAGGTTTGTTATCATCACCTTAAACTTTTGAAACTTTAAGCAAAACTTATTCTTTTTGCTGCCGTAAAGATGGAAAACTGTTTTTTTTCCCACTTTAATTTGAAAAAAGTTGCCACTCAGCAACCAGCCCTTGAGTCCTGGAAGCTTGTTGTTGAGAAAGGTAATAAAAGCAGCACAGCACAAAAGCAATGTCAGCGAGTGACAAAGCAGCCGGCAGCATGCTCCTTCAAATCAAAAGCAGTAAACACGACAGAGAATGCAAAAGTTGTGGTATGATCCTTGAACATGGTTATAAAAGATGCATGAGGATAAAAAAGAGAAACAATAAATTCACCTGTCTGTAACCTCAGAGCGCTGCAGCACTGAAGTGTCGAAGCTTCTGAAGAGACACTGTGCTATAGATCTGAATGATAAGTGGAAAAGCTTTGTACAAAACGCTTTCTTAAGAGCCGGAGATGTTGGCAACTGCATGGTTAACATGCTTTTATTCAGAGGAGACAAACCACGTGTTGTTTCTGTCAGTGAGTGCACACAGGATCCAGAGAAAAGGTTCAGACATAGAGTAATATCAACAAGATTCCCTTAGAGCTTCATGGGGCCAAAGGCGACCTTGAATACTTGTTCATCTTCTCTGAATATGAGATGTTATACATATTTTTGCCCCTGGCTTGTTAAAAAAAATGAAATATATGCCAGACTTTCCTCAAATAAACAAAGAAAGGATCGTTTTCATGCAGTTGCTTCTTACAGTTGGATTCACAGTTTGCCATTTAAAGAGAAAACTGCTAAATCAAAGTTTGAGATCAAGTAAACAATACTGGCAGAAGCCCAAAGGTTTTCCTTACAGTGATGCTCATACCAAAAAAATCCTTTTAAATGCAGATTAAAATAACCTTAGGGTTTTTTTTTCTAGATGCCTTCTGCAGCAATTATTGTTAGTGAGCCGAGATAGTGACATATTGAAGTATTTTGGCATGTCCCGTGACTTGCCAATGAGTAATGAGCACTGTAGTTTGGTGTGTTTGTTTATTTTAAGCAAAAATCTGATATCCTAATTTAGACTTTACCAGATAAATCATTAAAGCCTGATTCATTTTAGTAAAAAAGCTATACATGCTTTTTGGGTAAGGAAGTGTTTTATGGGTACAGTAAGTACAACGCTGTATTTTTGTAAAAGATTAACCTATTTTAAAATTCATATATGTAATTATTGTATCATAAATAATAATACTCCAATGTTTCAAAAATCTTTCAAAAAATTGGTTTAGAAATGAACATTTTGTTTTCTTTTGAGCAGGTATGAGAAATGTCAAACTGAATTCACTTTTAATATCCCAAATTTAAGCAGGCTTACTGAGCATCAAAAAAATTAATTCAGAATAGCATTAAACCATAAAAACTCATTTGCGATGCAAGTGATGCAGTTTGAAATTTGGCGAAAACAAAAATCTGCTTTAGCCATTTAGATTTTTTGTTGAATGTAAATATTTAATTTGAAAACTCAGTGAACAATAAAATACACATTCTAGCATTAAAAATATCTTTTGGTTGAAAGACCTTCAAAAAGCTGGTGCATTAACCATAACTGAAACATGAAAAAAAAAAGATTTTTAAAATAACCAATGGTCTTTGTTTTGGGCAGCTGTTACAGATTCAAGTATTATCTAAAAACATCTGTCTATCCATCTATCTTTTTATATATATATATAGAGAGATATATATGAAAAAAAAAACCTCTTCCCTCACCCACCCCCCTCTCCCCTGGTGGGGTGGGTGGCTGTTCATCCTCTTCAGCTCGGGTCCTCTACCAGAGGCCTGGGAGCTTGAGGGTCCTGCGCAGTATCTTAGCTGTTCCTAGGACTGCACTCTTCTGGAGCGAGATGTCTGATGTTTCTCCAGGGATCTGTTAGAGCCACTTCTCCAGTGTGGGGGTCACTGCCCCAAGTACACCAATGACCACAGGCACTACTGTCGCCTTCACCTTCCAGGCTTTCTCCAGCTCCTCTTTGAGCCCTTGGTATTCCTCCAGTTTCTCATGTTCCTTTTTCGTGATGTTGCTATCACTTGGGATGGCTACATCTATCACAACGGCTTTCCTCTGCTGCTTATCTATGATCACAATGTCCGGTTTGTTGGCCATTACCATTTTGTCGGTCTGTATCTGCAAGTCCCACAGGATCTTGGCTCGGTCATTCTCCATCACCTTTGGTGCTTCCCATTTTGACCTCGGGGTCTCCAGTTTATACTCTGCACAGATGTTCCTGTACACAATACCTGCTACTTGGTTATGGCGTTCCATGTATGCTTTTCCTGCCAGCATCTTACACCCTGCTATTAGGTGCTGAACTGTTTCAGGGCCCTCTTTACACAGCCTGCACCTGGGATCTTGCCTGGTGTGGTAGATCTGGGCCTCTTTTGCTCTGGTGCTCGAGGCCTGTTCCTGTGCCGCCATGATTAGTGCCTCTGTGCTGTCCTTCAGTCCAGCCCTCTCCAGCCATTGGTAGGATTTGTTCAAATCAGCCGCTTTAGCTATCTGTCGGTGGTACATCCCATGCAGGGGTTTGTCCTCCCATGTTGGTTCCTCTAGTTCCTTCTTCCCTGTCAGTTTCCACTGTCTGAGACTCTCACTAAGCGCTCCATCTCTTGGGGCCATCTTCCTGACATAGTCATGGAGCTTGGATGTTTCATCTTGGATCGTGGCTCTGATGCTCACTAACCCTCTGCCTCCATCTCATATATATGCCTTTTATATTATGGTCTCAGAATACTGAAGAAAAGAGGACCTTCAAAGCACAAACCTCAGTGATAATATTGCTGACAATTAGTTATTAGTGCAAGTAATTACTTTGTATAGCTACTGGACATTAGAAAGCTAAAAAACCTCTCAGAAAATCCTAGACCTACAGGATCTGGATCACAACCACCATCTCACATCTTCCTTGTGCCTGGACCAACATTGTGGAAAAAAAATCATCAAAATCTGCTATAAACTTAGGATTTTTTTTTTTTTTTTTTGTCAAAGATGTTGGACCAAAAATACTCAAAAAAAAAAAAAAAAAGACAAATGCCAGCAGAAACATCACATACTTGGCGTAGTATCCTCCAGGAACTTGCCGGATACAAACTCCAATATACTTAACGGATGTGTGGATGATTGTCACACCATGGGCGCTGTAAAGCCGTGGGGTTTTGCTCCTGTTCCATCACCGGATGTTATGTTAGGAAGATGGTGCTCCAGTCATTATCCTGCATGGTTAGCCACTGTGAGGGACACCACCACTGACTGAACATATATTGAGCTTTGTGATTGACAACGTGGTCCGTGCTGCAGATAGTGGGTGGTACCTTCAGGACTGTTTTTAATGGCTGGTTCAATCTGATGCTCCACCATCTAAGCTCTTTATGAGTATGACCTTTGGAAATCACTGAGTGGTCGTGATAGTTTTTTGTCCTTTCCTCCTCATCTTCTTATCTCCTGACTGCCTGTGCGTGGGTCAGTAAGATGACAAGATAGACCAGTCTGTTAGAGGAAGAGTCATCAGGTTTTTTATGACTATTTCCCCACCTCTCACTTATCACTTCCTTTTGTCTTTGCTTCTCTTCATCATGAGGTTTTCTGTACAGATACAGTTTGACAATCACCTCCACCAGATGCCTGTTCTTTTTCTTATCAAAGTTGTCTTTCAGCGCACCTGTTTTAGATTATATGTAGTCTTCATCACAGGGAGAGAAAATCTTTCCTTTGAAATGCAGACAGTAAAAAGGCATGCATTTAGAAATCTTATGCCCAGTAATAGGAGACAACTGTATTAAATTGCCTCTTATACCAGCAGGTTGATAATGCTTAATTAAATTAGAAATATTAATAAACAAAGCATTTATTTGAGCATTCTTTCCTTTTTACAGCTACAGAAAGTTGGTGTGACTTCCTGGGTAGATGGGGGCCTTCACATGTTCTGACGTACATGGGTTTTCTACTAGTACTCGGGATTCCTTCCACAGATGCAAAACATGCTTATTAGATTAAATGGTGACCCTCGTAATCCCACAATTGGCTGGCAATGAGTCTTGGGCGTATCCCTCCTCTTGCCCAATGCCAGCAGAGATACACTCCAGCTCCTGGGACACTGAAAGGGATAAGTTGGTTGGATAGATGGATGGATGGGATAAGACCTACTTAATAAATGAGAGTCACTGATATTCATCACGGATCCATGCAGGAATTAATACTTGTGCCTCCTTTCAGTTTACCACCCTGTGGCAACCCCCCTAGCCTGGCAGAGCAGACAGACCTGCCTGATTCTGAAATCCTGCAGGTCCATCTTGCCAGCCTCCGTTGTCCAACAAATTCACTCGGCTGAATTCTTAACGGCCCAATCAGGGAAGAGAGGCGGGAGCAGCAGAATGCGGACATGACGACAACCAAAAGTTGAGAGGTGGAAGTTGAGAACGGACATGCCGATTAGCCTGTTGTACTCATGGCTACCAAGTAAAACTTGGCGAAATCTGCCCTCCTCAGAATTTACTTGTAGGGATTGTCTTTGACAGAGTTCATGTCACATATGAGTGTTAAATGACTCATCTGTGTGGTACAATTTAGTGAAAGACCATAGTATAAGGCTGTTGGCTGTTAGCAGCTAAGGTAGCGGCAAATGGCTAACGGTCATTAACTGTTGTTAGCTGTTAGCTGCTACATTAGCCGCTATGTATGCTACATTAGGAGACAACACTGCTTGATTTGGATTGGTCTGTGATGAATGTGACGAGCCAAAAGCTTATCCAATCACAAGCTTGTGGGTTTTTTTAACGTTCTGCCCCTGAAAACTAATTTAAAAGGCTCCTACCCAGATGGACTGGTGAAATATTTCTGTGGCAGATATATGGAGCTGTCCATCTGGCTTTTCAGGTTACAACCCCCCGGCAAAAAAAAATGCTACCCTTATTACTACCCCCTATTTATTCATTCCCCTTTTTCAAATATCTTAATCCACTTAGAATTCAAGGTTTTCCTACAGAAGAACACATTTCTTCAGTACTCAATGGAAATACTGGAATATCCATGAACAATGTTGTATTGAATAGCATCTACGACCGACTGGGTAATACCAAGTGATATTTCATTCATCAATGTTTGTTTGGATTCATTAAAGTGTTCAACTACAACATTCTTTTTGACAAAATTGGAATTCAGCAGCACAAAAACACAATTTATATCAGACTTGGCTGCAAGAAATAGTTGAATGATTTGTTTATTTAAATCTCTCCACATGATTTGTTTTAACAAGAAAGTAATTCAATATGTTCAAACATAACAGTTCTGTTTTTTTTGTGCTTAAGTGCGCTGCTGATTGAATTAATCTTTTCTCCTCATTCATTAAAAGTTTGTCATGTAAACATAAACTGATAAAGAATCTAAACAGCTGTAAAGTGCATCAGCATCCTCTACTTAAGAAATGTTGTATTCTGTAAAAGAGTGCTACTTTGTATTGAGAAGGCTATGGTATGTTTGTTGGCATGCCGGGAAAGTGTTGCCTCAGTCTTAAGTCTTTTCAGAGCACAACATTCCAATCAAGGATACTGATTTTTTTATGCATCACTACATTCACCTTGTAAAACAAATATAACGTTAATCAAATGTTCCCCTGTTCTCTTGACTGAGTCTTGGCTGGTCCATGACTGAAACATGCTGGGACCTCCCTATAATTGCAGCTGTAATGGGATTACCTACAATGATGTGACAAAGCTTAGTGAATGGTTAACACTAATGCTACTTTAAAGAGGGTCAAATTTGATAGATACTGGATGAGTTCCTGTGAGGGAATTGACACCTGCAATTGTGTCAATACATTTGTTTTTGTAGGAATATAGGCTGGAAGTTAGGCAGTTGTAGGTGGAATTTGACAGACATTCAGCTGGAAGGGAAAAAACATCTCTCTCTTCATTTCTGTCTCTCTCATCCTATACTACATGTGTGTGTATGTGCATATGTGCAAATGGGCTTGAGCTTAAGTTCACATTTATACATCCACACCAACTGGTCTCACAAGCACTCTCATATGGTTTCACTATGCTGTAATTTTTCCATTAGTATGGGCTAACACATCTATTCCCTGTTATAACCTTCAACTACTTTCTCTGTTCAAGGCATCACCATGTGGAAGGCTTCCCCTTCAAACTTCAGCTGGAACCAGACTGGAGTCATCTTAAACTCAACCTGAAACAGTTTTTTTTTTTTTTAAGAGGACTCAAGATTTGTAGTCATTAATGATCATGAATGTTGTATGTATTTATTTAGTACTGTTCTGCAAGTGTTAATTTTTTTAAACAATATATATTTTTTTAATCTTTAAAGGCCCAAATATGTGTTACAAATGCTCAGGCTATAAATGTTGTAGAGTGTGGCATCATTCTCTTTTTTCATGCTGTAACTTTATAAACAAGCAAAACACTTTGAGAGCACAGACCTCACCAAACAGTTCACTCCACCCAGAAATTGTGATTTCCTCCCAACATTAAAGTCCTATACTTTCTTTATATGCACTTTGTGGATTGAAAAATATCAATTTGCAAGAAGTGTAATCAGTGTTGATATAAATATCATCCAGCAGAGTTGACCTAGTTCTGTTGGTCTTATTGTTAACTTTAAACCAATCCCATGCTGCTTGTCTATGTCAGTGTTGTGCGTGTTGTAAAGCCTTAGTGGGCAATGTCCACTGTCGGTTTTAGCACAACCGCTGCGCTCGGTTGTGAGGTTGTGTTTATGTATGTAGAGGACTGGAATGTTTCTTACAATTTCAGAAGAGTCTGCTGCCCTAATTTATCCTAAAAATCACGGCTCCAGGAACAGTGCTGGGCTTTCCCCACTGACCAAAGATAACCTTTTCCTCACTTCTTGAGTAGAACTCTGTATGCAAAGCTTTCAAAGGTGCAAGGGAACCTGGGAAATGTAGTGACATCAGCTTGAAAAATAGTGAGGTCAGGTTTCAAATAAACTAAAATTCCCAAAATGCCTAAATAAATAGGATTTGCTATTATAATATTCAAGGGTTTTTTTTGTTTTTTTTGTAAGGACAATCTTCATCGGATCAGCACCAAAATGTATTGGCAACATCCTTGGACCAAATCACACCTCTGGTAAAACGTTCATGTAAATCCACCCAGTGGTTTTTGCGTAACATTGCTAACAGACAAACAGACAGACCTTGGTGGAAACATAACCTCCTTGGCCGAGGTGATAGAAAATCAATAAAATTATAAAAAAATGAAATCATTTTGTCAGTCGATTGCCTTCAATAAATTATTTACAAACCACTGATGCAGCAGTGGGATCGACTTGGGTATTTAGTGTCTTGCCCAAGAACACATCAACGTGAAAGCCAGAGCAAGACTCAAACCAACATTCTTCCAATTACTGGTAGAGCCCACGAACTCACTAAGCCACCTATGCCCCTAGCTACCTATCTACCCATACATACAAACATACATTAACCCATACATTCATTTATTTAGTCACATGAGATATGCTCCAATAAAATATCTGGAAATATCCATAAAATTCTCCACTAGTTGAGTACTTTATATCCAACAGTCTGCTGACATCATAAGCCTGATCCAGCATTGACCTCAGGTAGCTACACTACTGTCTACCATTATTCTTGTGATTTTCTGATTGTTTCTCTCTCCGTTTCCCTTTCTTCTTCTGAGAGCCTGTATTCTTCCTTCTTGTGGAAAAATGGGCTGTGTAATGCTATCTGGCATGAATGAAAAATGTAGTCACAGGTTTGAGGCAGGACCGGCGTCAGTCTTTACATTAAAAAACAACTTGGCGGCTCGAGCTGACAGGGTTGAGCTGAGCCACGCTGCTCAGGCGGCGGGATGAGTGGTTTGGCTGTAGACAGAGAGGGTGTCAGGCGAACACAGACAGGTCATTTCCTATCCATGTAGGGGGCCAAAGCTGCAGATTCAGCAGTCCTGGATTCAGATGATGATGACAACTATGGATGCACTTGGTTGGTTCCTCCACAAGGCCATTCCTCCTCATCAGCCTCTCAGAGGGTGAGTTCAGCCGAGTCAGCACAACACAGATAAAAATGTCGCTGTGTGGCCTCTCTGCGCCTTCATTCTTTTCCATGGAGAAATAGGAGTGAGTGTATTTGAGAGGAACAGAGGGAGAGCACACAGGGATAAAAGGTTTAGGGATAGAGGAGAATAACTTCTGCTTATAGTGCAGGCAGATGAGCTTTAACCATTAAGTGCTTGGAACTTCATGCTTTAAGTGGTCCCAAGACAGAGTCATCACTGGCGATTGTCAGAATGAATAAAAACATCTAGATAATGACTTTGACTGACTAAGACGTGACTCAGATTGTGCTGCATTGTTGTTGTTGAGCTAAATATGTCCTCTTTTTGAGCCCAGTTTTATTCTTTCGCTGTGTTTTCATAACTCAGCGCTTCTTTTGATGGCTGCTCAATACAATGTTGAGCAGCCGTGTTCTCCTTTTGTGTGTGCGGGTTTCCTCTGGGTACTCCAGTTTCCTCCCACAGACCTGAAACATGCTTTTGAGGTTAGATAGTGGCTCCAGATGGCCTTCTAACTCGACGCGCCAGATGGACAGTTCCATATATTCACCACTGAAATATTTCACTAATCCATCGGGGAGAGACGGGTTCAAGAATGTTTTCAGAGGCAGAACCTATAAAAACAACAGCGGATTGTGATTCAACAGGCATTCAGCTCGTCACTCTCATCACAGACCAATTCATTTCAAGCAACGCTGCTACATATGGCGTAGCAGCTTCCGCTGTTAGTTGTTAGCTTAAACTGCTGACTATCGTCTTATATGAAACTATACCACACAGATGTACAATTTAACACTTTTATGTGACATCAAACTCATCAAAGAAAATCTACACCATGTTTTACCAGTAAACTTCTGAGGAGAGTAGACTTCGCAGAGTATCATAGAGTACACACTACAAAATGTTGAGTTATTTTGGTAACCCAATTTATGTCTTGCTAGTGTTGAGTTAAATTTTTGGGTTGTTTTTATAAAGAGTAACCCATTGTCTGGGTTATAGGGCTATTATTTTAACCCAACTATGTCACAACCTTAGGTGGGATTTACACGAGTACGAATTTGTAAGACTCCGGTAAAATAAACTATCGATCTGGTGATATTGACACATGGAGACGCGTATTTGTCCATGACTACGCATCTTTTTTGAAAGCGGGTTTGCAAGTCGATATCTGCGTATTCGTTTTAATGCCGTAGTTGGTATAAACAGATAAGTCCGGAAAAGACGGTGACCTCATAGCACCCCTCCTCCTCCCCGCCCCCCAACCCACACTGTCACACACTCCAACAACAACAACAACAATGGCGGCAGCCGGGCTGATTCTAATCTTGTTCCAGCAGCTACAAATATTGCTACGACTTTTATACCAACATTTGCTCACAGAACACCAACAACACCAGCTACAGCAACAACAGCAACAAGTGCTCATGCAGAGATGAAGCATGTTACGCACGCATGAGCACTTGTTGACGTGGAATCCACCTCGGAGCAGAACTGTGATGTTACGAGCGTAGTAACCCAAGAACTACATTACCCAGCATGCAATATGGGTTGGGAGCATGCGTGGGAACCCATAGGTACGTCCCGGCGTGGATTTTGCGTTCTCAAGTAAATACACAAGCCTGTGTGCAATACGATGTGTAGACAGCGATCCATGTTTTGATGCCGACGCCACGACAATACGGTGCCGTCCTCGTGTGAGGAGGGCCTTAGTCTCAGCCTCTGCCTGCCACACTCCAGCTTCAGCCTAATCAAGCTCAACTCCTGTCACCTGCGCTCCTGCTCACACCTGCACTTCATCAGCTGCAATCACATCACCTACTTAAACCCCAGCTCCACACTCACTCGGTGTCAGACTGTCTTCGCTCTCATGCCAAGAACACCAGACCTGCTATCCCCGCTCTCTAAAATTGTTCCTTTGTCTGTTCAATAAAGCTTGTGAGTGTGAACTGCAAAATCTGTGTCACTTCTGGGTCCTAGCTGCCTCCGTGTCAAACTACTGGGAATGCTAAATTGCACAACCCAACAGTTTGGTTAAGAAAAAAGCCCAACATTGTAGTTAGCATAACCCAACTTTTGTGTTAAATAATACTACCCAAAAATTGGGTTGAAAAAAAAAGGAACCCAACCTGTTGGGTTAAAATAACCCAAAAAGGGGTTTGTCCTTTTCTGAACCAGCAACTGGGTTAAAATTGGGTAATTTTTTAACCCAGCTGTTTTTAGTGTGTAAACATGACGACCATAGACTAACCCATGATGTCCTTGAAGGAGTTCCACATTCTCTCCCAGTTTCTCAGCAGTGATCCCCGGTCAGGAGAAGAGCAAAAACAGAATTTCTCACAAGACAAGCTTGAAATAATGTTCTTGGAACTGCTCTGCAAGGCTAATGGCCTTCAGGAGTATGTGTGTGTGAATTACTGTCTTTTTTCACATGCCAGTCCTGTAATCAGGTGGCGTACCTTTTCATCTAGCCCTAGATGGGATAGACTGGAGCCACCTGTAGCCTTGAAGGGGATAAGTGGTTTATAAGTGGATGTTTGGTTGACTAAGCCAATGAGCCAACACATGGGAGCAGCAATGCAGCAGAGACTTAATGCATTTAGGTGCATAAACATGCACCTAACAACCTCCTGAAGTCTATTTAAAGGTCTTGTTCTGTTTTTTAAAGTGGGGTCACTGGAGGCCCATGACACTAGTCAATATCAGTGCCAATAAAAGAAACTATGAGTTGTGTCCTTGGGGGGAGATACAAGGACAGTTGCTGGTACATACAGCACATGGTGCCATGGAGAGCCTCATAATTAACCTAGAGAGGTCACAAGATACATGGTGGCCCACATGCATGAATTGAAAATCCATGTCTACAAACTCAAAGGCCTACTACTGTCATGAGTGGGCGTAACTGTGCCCCTTCATGGCCTTTCATCAGACTTTTGCACAAACATCACAAAGACATGAATACATCCTGACGGTGTACTCTCCCTCTGTTGGCTACTTGAAGAAATCTAACCCTCTATACCACAAAACCTCACATCATCTCAAGCTAGTCTCTTAAACATGGTTATGTTTCTACATTTCTTCCACAGTTACTTGACCTCAGTAAAAGAGGGATCCAGGATGTGGTGGTATGGAAAATTTACATTGTGGATATGAAGCACACAATTCAGCACCAACTGTTTGATGCTAGCATGCCAGTACAGACCAAACTCTAAGCTTTGTTGAGCACCTTGTTGAATCTGTGCCATGAAGAACTTTGGTAGTGCGAGACAGGAGGGGGTCTAATCTGGAACCATGAGTTCCCATTTTATTTTATTTTTTCAATTGTGGATATTTCTCATCAAACTATCATAATCGAATATTTGGAAACATATATAAGCCAGAGGTCACTTGTTTTTGGCTTGTTTCCACTGACCTTGATGCTTATTTTAGTGGTAAAATCTGGCAACACTGCTCACTGATCCTGTTGCCAGTCGTCATGAAGAGCACCTCCATGATTCTCTGTTCCCACATCAGACTGCATTTCCAATCTTATTTAACAATATTTCTGACAAACGCATGGACACAGCATGCAGCAGTAATGGAATTCAACTGACAGTGCACCTTGCGTTTCCACAGATGCATTCAGGAAATTTGAGGTCTCAACATGAGCAATGCCTTATTTTGTCAGTCGATTGCCTTCACTTGGCAAAAACAGGTCTTTGCTGTGAGTTCTCTTATCATGCTCCGTCTCAAGCTGTGATGTTTTAAGCATTTCATTCAGCACCGTTCCTACTAGTTCTGGAATATAATACCAACATGTGGAGGAAAAACAGCAAAAAAAGAAAGGAAAAGAAAAAAGAAACAGTATCACATTCTGCACATTTGTCTCATTAGGACAGATGATAATGGGCTGATTTTAGCAGGTAAGATATTGCCTACAGCACATGCCAAAGGGCTCAACCACAAACTGGAAATGCATATGCAACTTCTTCCTTTCTGTCATTCATTTTTTTGAACTATTAAAATGCTATCTCATTTGCAGCAATTTTATGTAGCTGTTTTATTTTGCCCCGGCTGAGCTGAAAACTCTCACAAATCCTTCCCGGCTCTGCCTGAGATCATCAGATGCTCGTTGTCCGCAGCATGGAAGGCAGGAGGGAGGTTAAATAAATAGCTCTGCCATCTGACCGGGCTTAGTTGAAAATGTCAGACTCAATTGCAGAAAGTTTAACACAGCAGGCAAAAAAGTTGGCAGAGTTATTGAACCCAAAGCAGTGCGGGACCACAGAAGCAGCACCTTCACCTGCATGACGGCTTTGCCAATGTTTGAGCTCTGAAGCCCGCCTTGGTATCAGATTCATAGATGGTCTTTGGATGAATATACCTCTGTGAGCAGAATACTGTCTCATAAAGACAGTAAAAGTGTAAAAGTGTGATGTTTTAAAAAGGCAAGCACAATCAAGATTGTAACTGTGACAAATGAAGCTCCAGAGCTCAGCGGTGAGGAAACGTTAGCAGTCATCAGGTGGGCATCCTGTTAGTGTGCAGTTCACAAGACTTTGCAACAGGAAGTAGAACTTTTTTTTAATTGCATGCCGGAAGGCTAAATATCTATTCTCACAAGAGTGAAAGGGTTCTTGTGGGCCTTATATTTCTGTTCTTTTAGTTTATTACCCATATTTCCCCTCATTGCTTCATGCTTTTACGATATACATTTAAAATGCTAACTGAGAACCTAAGCAAATTACCTCACCTGACACTCTCATAAGTCCATCCAGGCCACAGTCCATTTAAGTTGTGTGGGTTGGTTGTATTCATTATTAGCCAATCAGATAACTGCTTGAGTGTAAAATACAAAACACAAGTCACTACTTAGAACAAGCTCTCACCAAAACATATTGTAAGTGGAGCAAAAATATCCTTTCTACAGATAAATAGTTTCAGTGTTGTCATTTCATAAATAAACACTGTCCAGTGCTGATAATACTTACTTTAGCTGTTAGCATCCATTCTAATGTCTGTATGAGCAGTCGCTTCCTGCTATCATCAAACTTGTAGCTCGATTCTCTTCTGGCTTTAAAGGATGCTGCTTGGACTGCTTTAGCAGAACAGAATCATTAATTGGAGCTATGCAAGGTGAATTATCCTGATTAAATATATTAAATCAGGCAGATTTAGCTGCACTGCATGGCTACAAAAAAATCTGGGGTTGAATTAAGTTATCACAATCAAGACTGCTGCTAACAGATGCAGCTTATTCAATTGTCCCCTTCCTGTGACATTTTTTCTTCTTCATTAATGATAATCTCTGTTACTTTAGTGGCTCAAAAATGCATCAATTATTGGCTAAACTGTTAAAGTCTACTGACAGTAGTGGTACTTCCTGAGGAGACATCATGTTTGTCAAATGTCTGCAAATGGTCAAAAGGTAGTTTGGCATGGTGTGCATGTTTTGAGAAGAGGTCATACATGACAAAGTTATCCAGGTCCTATTTTGTAATGGCAGACTACAAAACCACTGGTTCTTTATTCCCAACCCTAACTCTACTTATTGTTGTCTTATAATTTTGTTTTGTTTTTTTTCAAATATTTGTAATCATCGGACAGGACAGTGTAGGGTTGAGAGTTTGTGAGAGTGTGAAACAACATACGGTAATAGAGCAACAGGCCACATTTTAACATGGCCAGTCGCAACTAGGACTACAGCTAACTGATGGAGTATACCAGTCAACCATGAGAACCTAGCCTTTCCAACATATTAATAATATATATATATATATATAGATAGATATATAGATAGATAGTATGTATATAGATAGATATGTATATGTGTGTGTGTGTGTGTGTGTGTGTGTGTGTGTGTGTGTGTGTGGAGAGAAAGAGAGAGAGAGTGTGTGCATAGATAGAGAGCCAGACAATGGGCAGGCAACACCATGCAACATCATTACAAATAGCATATGAGGGACATTGTGTCCAGATTCTTAATTTTACTTGCATTCATCAGTTAAAGCCTGGCACATTACCAGTGGATGCTAACATCCATAATAATCAGATGGAACCTGCAGTTCGACTGCTCAAACAATAAAGGTACATCTATGTGCTGAGACGCAGGGAAAAGCCATCAAAGCCTGCTGCAGACAAGTAAATCCTGTTTTGCCTGCTAATGGCTGAACCTGTCACTCATACATCACAAATGATGTCTGCGTTATTTCATATTTGGAAAGCCCTCTGTTTGAAACAAAACATACATTATCAGTTCAGTTACAAATACCTGAGCCATAAAAAAAGAAAAAAAAGAAAAAATTAAGCACATAACAGAATGGTAGCACTGAGCATCTATTTTGAATGTTTTTCGGAAGTGTTTGAAGAATCACAATCAGCAACTCAAAACCACACAGTTGAGGTTTTTTATTAAATAATTGAAAAGTAAAAGACAGCAGTCTTGCTTTTCTTTTTTAATGTTAATTAGCAGACAATTAGAGGAAAGCTTGTTTGTGCTACTTCCAAATTCTTTTTCTTAAAGAATTGGACTGATGATTTATAATTCTTAAGCAATTTGGACACAAACAGACACGAGAACAGCTCTGACCTGTTTGAAACATTATCAAAGTGTACACACTAGATGTTTGCTCTGGTCATAAGAAACACACGCCTGCTGTTGTAGTCGCAGGCTTTGATGGAGATTGCTCTGACATGTGAACTCATAAAACAATGTCAACTGTTCATATCAATAAGAGACAACTCAGGGGGTACCATTGATTCACATGGGGACAAGGATTGGCTTGATGCAACAAACAAGCTACTGATGCTCACAATGCCGGGCCAGAAATAGAGAAGACACTCGTACATCACACCAAATCTTTTTGCACCAGGCATATGATGGGACCCTGAAAGTCTTACATTTTTTTCATGCCATTAGATTAAAAACCGTGGTAGCTCCCAACAAACTCAGTACATACTAGCCTGTGCTGCAGGGTAACAAAAAAATAATGTCCTTATCTGCTGAAAAGATAAGCCAATCTTTTCCAAAAGTCCCATTGGTTTAAGAAATATAATCCATATTAAAATCATTCCTCAGGGTGCTGGTTTGGTGGAGTGGCAAGCAACCAGGCATGTCATATTCATGAGGTGGCTGGCCAAGGTTGATTCCCAACTGTGGCCTGTTTGTCCTCAGTCTCCTCTGTCTAAATTAGGCCTGAAAAATTCACACAAAAAGTACTTTTAAAAAGTCCTTGCTAAAGTTGGCCATTAGAAAACAATAAAACACATTTTTATGAGCCCGTGTGAGTCTAAATGAGCTGACTCGGATGGTTACTTTATGGTGTGTTAAATAAGTTCAGGAAAGCTTAAATAATTACTTTTGTTTGGAGATCATAATTTAATTTCGTAGGCATTGTTACAGGTTTACTGGCACCCATCCTTTTGAAACACAATGATGTTTAAAATTAAAAAAGCTGGTTGAAAACTGAAATGTTAAAATCTCATTTGCATGTGTTAGAATTCAGAACATGGGAAAAGGAAGTCTAAAATTAGGGGGACCATATTCTCAAAACCCATAAAGAGGACCCACTTCAGCATGTGTTGCATCATGATGCATGTTGGATGCACACTCAGCATCTTGACAGGTAGGTACATTGGAATAATGACAGTGGCCCAGTACAGTGCTTTATTACAAATATTAACCCTTTTATTACTGTGAGTATAAACGCCCCCCTGATCTTCTTTGCTTTTTTAAATGTGTCAGAAAATGCCCTCTGAGTAAATTATATTACACCTTTACTCAGGTAAAAAAATAAAAAACACATTCTAGGAAGTACTTAATTTCTTGATTCAGTCCTGCATATATATTATTTTAAAGGTGCTATGAGGAGAATCTATTACCGGCGATAAGACTCTGCTACCCATGAGCAGCTAGCGATATACATATACACATTCCAGTAACCTCGGAACTGGGAGTGACATCATCTCGGACTTACCGGCGTTCCAGTTGAAGTCGGAAAAAAACATCCCGGTCTACCAGGCTATTGTTAGCTGTTGTTAGCACGTCCTGCATTGTTGTTCACAAATATCACATGAAGAATGTGATTATCACTATAGCAGCATTTTTGTAAATATAAGTCTAACAATACTATGTATACAGCTGATCTAGAGCGACACACCCCAGTCAGAAGAGTAAATAAATTTATTATTACAGGAGCTAAGTAATTGTTCACACTGGGGGCATCCATCTTGGATTGTCAACTCGGGGGTGGCGAGGTTTCACCGAGTTCCCAGTAGGAAATTCCGACTTCGGGGACGTTCCAGTTGCAGTTTCCAACTCGGAACTCTGAAATTCCTACTTCTGACTACAGCTGGAACACACCAAAAGATGTGAGCGTGTTTGTTGTGATGCTAATAAAAATGCAGCTTGGACCTTCCTCAGAACTCTGCATTGCTTTACAACTTCTTTTTTCAACTTACAGGATGCAAAGCGACGAGGTAATGTATCTCTTTCTAGTTACATAGCGGTAGTTTCTGATGTGTGACAACAAGCAATTTTGTAAAACTTAGTATCGTAGTTTTGTAACCGGCTATATATAACTACTTACAGCCTGGTGCTCTAAGACCTGTCCGAATAATATGAATTTGCTGCAGTTTTAATTGTCTTGTTACCGAAGTTGAGTATCCAGGCCAGTCCAGCCCTGTCCGACCCGACCGGAAGGCTAAGGAATAGCATTTATAGATAAACTATTTTGATGCTATAATACTCCTCTTAAAGTGTGTATTTCGATCAGGCATATATCTAAAAGTGAGACATTTTTGTAATTACTTAGAAACTCCTCACAGTCCCTTTAAAAAGTTTTTTTTATGTGATCACCTGCCTTAGAACAACAGATAAAATGTAGCTATCATGCTAATTCAGGCATATTTACAGTAATGTGTATTGCAAAATTGTTTATTGATGTGTACTGCCCCAATCAAATAAATTAAATTAAATTAATTTTGCCCATAATTCACAATACAGGAGCTTTGTTTGCATTAACGTGGGGCATTACTGTCAAAGCATGGAATAAAAAATGAAAACCTAAAATCAATGTTAAACAAAATAGTATTAAGCAGTAGCAGTTAGTTATGATGATGTAATTCATAGAATTGTGACATTAAAGGTCAACAGAATGAGAAGCAAAAGGTGTTCTGATTTAACACTTATGAAATATGCAGATAGTATAAACATGTAAAGAGGAGTGTGTGCTGTTGTGGTGTGTTCAGCTTCTTCGGGTTTTTCTCACACGTTGATAATTGTGTGCAGTTTTGCATTTCTCCCAGTTAATATGAGATTTTTTTGAATTTCACTTTATATTTTCAAATTCTGTGTGTTTGTGTGCCATTTGGTGGTAGAACTTCTCTGTCACAGCCTGATATGTGGGGTACAAGTCTGTCCTCTGGGAGCCAGCTCTTTCTGTGATGTTTCGACAGCTGACCTGTGGACATAGAGTCGGGTTTCTTAGTGAATTATCTTTTAGAGAGCTTCAGTAATATGCCAGAGAGTATTCTCTGTTTAATGCAAAGAATATTTTCATTTTCTTTGTTTTTGTGTTGCTTCTTCTTAGTATTTTATATAAAGTAGTAGTGTTGGTTGATTTGATCTGATTTAAGAGGGTGTTGGGATACTGGGTGTGGTTTGGTTGTCTCAGATGGTTTCTGTGGTTCAGGTGCTCTTCAGGACAGTTCGTGTGATAGGAGAAAAACCTTGCAACCATCATTTTGGGTCTTTCTTTGTACATATAAGAGCTTCTTTAAGAACTCTGTCGACAGTGATTCAGTTATTTTGTCATAATTTCAAAGTCCTGATTTCATTTTAATCCCCAGATTTCATTGCCATGCAGAAGAATTGGTTCTAATACAAAGTGAGCATTTTTGAGCCCGATTGGAATTGGATTGTCAAATTTAATATTTTGTCTGATTGGATTAAAACCCTCCTGTTGCTTGATCTCTTTTAGCTCTCTCACAGCCATGCTGAAGGTTCCTGTGGAGCTGATGTTCAGGCCACGATTTGGGTAATTTTCTGTGGGTTTTGCTGTGGTTTTAATACAAATCCTCCGTTTGTTCTCTCTGCGTCTGTCTTTGAGTTGAGATAGTGCATTCTCTTGATATTGAGACTCATGCACGCTGTGCACCATGCAGCTTTATACATCACACTACAAATCACCTGAAAAGAGTAAAAAAAAAAAAGCGTGTTTTGGGGCCAAGGAGTCTTGAAATAGTGTGACTGTTGGATTAGATTATCATTTTAACTAATGTAATCTGGTCTTGGTGTTAAATGGTTATGTAAACACCTGAAACTTGAAGGTAAGTTGGACAAATAACCTAAGAACAAGCCTTAAATATCCCCTTTATCTGTTAAGAGAGTATAATTGTCAAAAGTGGATCCAGTTCAATGGAGTGAGATGTCTAAATGACTCCCTGAGCTGCATTCCACCTCTCCATCCTTCCTCTATCACTTCTTTCTTTTTCAATTTTACTTCAATCTCCTCTTCAATTCACCCTCCCCAGTCCTCCAGACACTCATTGTCTCTTTGCTCTTCTATATTCTTTTACTAGCTTGGTAGTGAGAGTGGCATCAGAAAATGGGACTCCCCCAGTTAGAGGTGAATGATGTTGCCTCTGTATTGACTGAGCCTGTCACGCACTCTGATGACTCATGTTAAACCGCTTTTTGACTAAAAGGATTTGTAAAAGACGTGTCACTCACGGAGCGTTTTCCCCTCTTCTATTCCCGGTGGTGAGGCCTCTTTGGACGAGAACAGTCGAACCGTTATCTTTTCGCTCTTGACTTATCGACAGGATGCTGGAAGAGGGCTAAATGGAGGTTAGCCAATTACAGCTATTAAGGTCAAGCACATAAATATACACTTCTCTGACATGGTGATAGGCGGTGCGAGAGCCAGGCTTTATTCCTGACTGGAATCACATTGAGATCAAGCAACTCAAAGTCTTTTACCCATCTTGTCTTATTTAGAGGACTGCAGCGTTCTGATGCCAGGAGACGCAGAGGAGTGGAGCTGTGCTAGAACAGTTGGCAGAACACGAGGTGGGATGGAAAAAGCAATTTTTAAAGAGTAGGAAGCCAATCGTTGAAGACTGGTTTACAATGAGCCAGATTCACTGCAGGGTGTCTGACTCTTAATGCTGCAGATTTCCTCTGAAACCTCCTTATTTATTTCCATCTGGTTTAAAGCACTTTAATGCTATCCTCTAAAAATACACATTATATTTCAGTGAAGACTTTTTGGAAAACAGCATTTGTAAGCATCTAGAGGCTTTTGGGTCACTTTCACACCTAAAGTTCTGCAGAATCGGTTTGGTTCAACGTCGTTTCTATGAACACTTGATTCTGTTTGCTGTCACACTGCACCGTCTTAGGTGGACCAAAGCATGTCAAATGATGTTTAATATAGCCGCCCACCACTAGTTAAGGCTATAGCTGTGGTCCTTGTTTCTTCCAACCTGCTTATTGTTCCACTATGACCCAAAATTACACATGCAGCTTTGAATAAAATAGTAGCTTTTTAAAAATGCCATACTACATACCACATACAACAGCAGAATACATACTGTATTTGGTTGTAGTAGTGCCAAGACAGTGCTAAGACACAGTGGCACAGCAGGTAGTGAACGTGCTTTACGGCAAGGATGTCGGTGGTGTGATCACCAAGTTGGTCAAGTCCTTTCTGAGTCATGTTTGCATGCTCTCCCTGTGCATGCACGGGTTCTCTCTGGGTCGCCTGTCTTCCTCTTAACTATCAAAGACATGCTTAATAAATCAATTGTTAGCAGTAAATTGTCTAAAGGTACAACTGTGAAAGCGAATGGCTGTCCGCCACTCGAGATGGCCTGTTCAGGGTCTACCCCACTTCTTACCCAAACCGAGATGGGCTCCAGTCGCCAACAACCCTGAAAGAGAAAAGTGGTACAGATAATGGATGGATACACCTGGATGACCTGAGTCCTCATTTGTTTACTGGTAGGTGATGAATACAATAAAATCATTACTTCCACCAACTGGGCTAAAGTTAGCTCAGAACAACTATTTCTACATAAAGAAACACATAGAAATAGTTTTGCTTCTTCTAATTATGCAAATAGAGCTTTGTGTTTTCCCTTCCCAACACTAAAACTTGCTGATTTTTGTTTCTGGTCATAAATAAAAAAAAATGTAACCAGCTGCTAACATTTTCTGTTTAGGACTCATTCAAGTATATGATACCATTTACCGCAGAAACATTTGGATGAAGCCATGTGACACCAACCATTTGACTGTCAGTAAGCCTTTGAAATGTCGTTGATGCATAAACATATGCTTTGGATCACCTGCTGACAACATGAAGGCTATGCTGAGGTGGGCGTAAGACCATCTGATTAATAATAAGTTTGCATGGAGTTATAGTCACGTCATTTATGTCCCTAATTTCCCCAAACTAGAAAGCCTCAATGAAACAAAACGGTTGCAATATTATGAAAATTCCACCTTCATACTGAGAGAGCATTTAGGTATATTCATGATGTTACAATATTGCTGTTTAATTTTTCAGACTATTTTATCCAAAGGCTTGATCACACAGAGGACTTTAGGTCCACTTGGGCTGAGCAGTTCAACCTACTAAGCTATGTCACTTGTGATACATCAGTTATAACAAGACACTGCTGCGCTACATTTTATTAAATTATTTATGAGTTTCTAATATGAACATTTAAAGTGCTTAATACAGTAAATGGTACTTTCTTAAACTTTTTGTCACTCAGAGTGCTTTTCCTGGATCACTTCTACCAGTTCACACCATAGACTGTAAAAAACATGGACGTCATGTCGCTGAGCTCGAATTGAAGTCGCCACAAAAACTGCTCCCCCTGGTGACTGGCTGCAGTATAGGTCAATTCTCCGTCTCCCCCATTCATCTGAACGGGCCGTAGTGAAACTTCAAAAAATTCAGATATGGTCCAGATTCTATACTGGCTGCACAATGGCGGCGCCCTAACGAGGGATATTATGGCTTCAAAACCGTTACATGGTGGAAAGCGGAGCCACGCTATCCAGTTCTTATAATACATCCATGGTTCACACCCATTCAAGATTTTTTTATTTACTGATAATTACCTCCACCAAAGAGGTTAGGTTTTAAAAGTATTTGTCTGTCTTAAACCGACACGCCAGGTGGAAAGTTAGATATACCTGTAATTGTCATGGAAATATTTCACTAATTCATCTGGGAAAGAGCCATATGAAAATTATTGCAAGGGTGGAACCTTCAAAAACAACAGCAGCTGGTGATTGGGCGATCGTTCTCCCAGTCATACTCATCACCGACCAATCCATATCAAGTCACAGTATGACGTAGCAGCTAGACCCTGTTGTTAGCTGTTAGCTTAAACTTCATTTCAGTCCTTACTATCGTCGTACATTTAATTATACCACATAGATGTGTAATGTACCTGTATGCGACATGAACCTCATCAGCCACACATCCAACTAAGCTGTCCGGGTAAACTTCTGAGGAAAGCATACTTTGCCAGGTATTGCTGAGTAACCATGACTACCACTGACTAACTGGCGTCATCTGTGGAGGATATCTGCATGTCTCCCAATTTTCCCAGCAGTGATCCCTGTTCAGGTGAAGAGCAAAATCATGATTTCCTGTAAGAAAAGATTGAAGTGACATTATCTGCTCTTCTTCAAAAGAAGGCAGTGAGTCAATTTCTGATAAAATTGCAGATATTAACTTATCCATGGAGACCGCTTCACACGGTGCCACCATTGTTTTCAAAAATGCAGTCACTTCCCGCTGTTGTCACTTCTGCAGATCCCTCCTCTATTCCCTGATCGGACCGTTAAGCATTTAGCTGGTGAAAATCTAGAGCATTTGATGTTGGCAAGATCCATCTGCAGGATTTCAGACAATTTACCAGGCAGGTCCATCTGCTCTGCAATGCTTTGTCTGTTTATGTAATTAAACTTAAGCTTTTTTAATCAGGCTTTGAATATGGTTATTTGTTATGTAAAAAAGTTTGATCTGGGACACAATCATATGACCTCTCAGGTTTCACTGCCAGCTTTAAGTGGAAAACCCCAAGAACAATGTTTTTGGCACTTTCACATGAGCTTCATTTTATTCAGAGGTTTCTGCTTACTCTATACCTAACAATGCACACAAATCTGCTGAATCATGCTTTTTGTTTTAAACTTGTTGATCAAAGGCTTAGTCATCTTTTAAAGCCTGACTTTTCAGTTCTGTCTCATATGATTGGGAATAACTAAGGGCTGTTGTAGTTTGATGAGCTGTGTATAAAAGTAAAGTGCTGATAAAGAAAATATACCTCTATCAGAGTCTTGCATCGTAAAGAGGTCAGAGAGTATGGCGTGCACTCATAATGTCTGATCAAAGGTGTCGATGGATCAAATGTTGCTGTAGTTTATGTAAAGGTTAAAAGAGGAGGACAAAGAAGAAAACTTTAAAATCTTCAGTCCAATATTTTTGTGTGAAACTTTAAATGGCCTAATTTGAGACTCAGATTATTCATTAACAACACACTAGCCCTCCCTATTGGAACATGATGGGGACATTTTCACAAGAGTGATGTTAAACTTTTGTCAAGTGCTGAACCTGTGCCACAAAGACTATAAGAAACAGAGAACAGCCACAGGGTAAATGCTGCTAGAGCTGTTGTGCTGTAAATTTGAAATGCAAAGTTCATTCAACTGAACCAGTTTGCATTCATTACATATAAACCCTACACAGTCATTTTACCTAGCAAGGCAGTTTCAGAATAAAAAAGCACTCAGGTGGGATTTACACGAGTACGAATTTGTAAGACTCTAAAATAAACTATTGATTTGGTGATATTGACACACGGAGATGCGTATTTGTCCATGACTCTGCATCTTTTTTGAAAACGGGTCTGCAAATGGATATCTGCGTAGTCATCTTCATGCCGTAGTTGGTATAAACAGATAAGTCCGAGAAAGACGGTGACCTCATAGCACCCCTCCTCCTCCCCGCCCCCCAACCCACGCTGTCACACACACCAACAACAACAACAATTGCGGCAGCCGGACTGATTCTGATCTTGTTCCAGCAGCTACAAATATTGCTAGGACTTTTATACCAACGTTTGTTCACAGAACACCAACAACACCAGCTACGGCAACAACAGCAACAAGTGCTCATGCATGTTACGCGTGCATGAGCACTTGTTGACGTGGAATCCACCTCGGTGCAGAACCAGATGGGCAACCAGACGATTTTGCGTTGTCATGTAAATGCACAAGCCTATGTACAATACGATGTATAAACAGCGACACATGTTTTGATGCCGACACCAAGACAATACGGGGCCGTCCTCGTGTGAGGAGGGCCTCAGAGGGTACAGACCTCCGCCAAGCAGCTCAGTTATGGCAATGGCTTTTCCAAAACCCCTGTAAAAGATACATTTCTGGATCACCAGGATCACCTGGATCTCCGATTGGACAGCGTGTCTCCACTAATGACATTCAACGTGGAGAACTCCTCTGCTGGCATTGCAAGGGAAGCTCGGAATTGTAGTGACTTTGGCTTGAAAACCGTAAGTTTTCATATAGGCTGCTATTCTCATAATGAAGTAAATGGGGCAAATGGGATTCAGCTGAAATTTATCTTGATGATAGAGCTATTATCATTCAGATTTTGAAGCAAATTCATCAAGAGAAGTTGGAGAAATTATTTTTTTAAATACAGCCCAATGTTACGTGATGGCATTTGCAGAAAAGTTTGGGATTATTTCCATCCAGACAAGTATGCAGATCACCACCGAGACCAAATGGCTTCTTCTTTGAACCAACCAAGCACACCTCTGGTAAAATTTCCATTTCCACTCCATGTTTTGGTGAAACTTTGCTCACTGCAGGGGCAAAGGTTATATTAAACTATGACAGTAGCACCAGCCTGCTCCATTATCTGATTGGTCCATAATGAATATGACTGACAAACAATTGTTCAATCACCTACTGATTATACTTTTGAAAGGTTCTGCCAAACCTGTATACATAAAAAAAGGTGTAGGGTCATCTTTATGCAACAATCATTGTTTCCCAAATTCTCTGGAGGTGAAGAATGCACCCAAATGCCATGGCAGGTTGGAGCTTGTTTATCAATATTTCCTGCACTGTTATTCTTAAACTCTGCAAAGACTTTTCTTATCATACTTACTGTTACTTTTTAGACTTCACTTTCACAATTATAGCTAAAAAAGTTTGCATTAAATGTGACAACAAAAGTGTTCCACATCACTGTCCACCCCTCCCAGTGAAGTATAAAACTTTTAAGTAGGTGAGGGCTGCACAAGCTTTCAGTCAACTTTTGTGATAAGATTTGATGAGTGAGAGCGTTTTTGAAACATTTAACATTTTAGAGAGACTGATCTCTGTGACTCTGAACTCCCTTTTCTTTCAAATGTATGTTCTTCAACAAACATTGTGACAGATCTAGATAAAAAAAGAGAAAATAATAGTTGTCTTTTTTAAAAAACTTAAAAGGGAAATACATTTTTTGAGCTACGCAATGTTCTGATCAGAGGTCCAAACAGTATATCAAGACTGTTCACTAAAGCATACACTGCTTATGGTTAAATTCTGATACATTGTATTCCTAGTTCCCCTGAATGCATGTTTCTTACACAATTTGGAGGCAAGTCTCAGAAAATACAACATCAACCTTGGTCTGAACTTTAAGACGTAGAGTGTGTACAGCAATTACACAAAGAGGAGAATGGGAACTCTTTAACATCTCCTGCAGTTCAGGCTCACGGGAAACCTAATACACAATTTATTAGGGCTGTCATTTTTCCAATGACTGAACTCAAATGGGTTTTGTGCATTCATAACCAAAAATATTCAGTCCACCTTATCCTCCATCCCTGCTGGCCAAGCTGCAACACAAGGCATTTTCATTAGTTCATTTTGCTATTTACCTTTTCTGTGGTCACACCAGTGGGCTGAATGTCCATGCATGAATCCTGCAATCTTCTTAACGTGGATGCCCTCGTGTGCTACAGGCTGGATGTTTTCTACTCCAATGTATATTTACAGTTTGAGTATGGAAATCAACCATTATTCACAAATGCATATTTAAATTTCTAGTATAAGGTGACAAGCCAAGTATCATTCTACACTGTGACACCTGTAGAAGGGCCAGCACTTGACAGAGAAATTGTCGATGACTCTGCATATTAGAGAGCAGCTTTGCAAAAGTGGAGGTCAAAGTCATAAAAATGAAATAAAAACATATTCTGCTTCAATGAGCATGGCTAAAATCTGAACGAGTCATAGTTGATGAGTCCTGTGATGATATGCTGCTAAGATGGTGAGTAGTGTCTGATACAATTGAATACTGACAGTGACCCTATTGAATTTGTAATATTGAAGTTATCTTTAGTGTTGCTCTCAGCTGTGACTGGAGTTGTGTGACGTTTAAGACACCACACGACTATCTCTCTTTCTCTCTCTCCCTCTCTTAGTTTAAGTATATTTGAGTTAAGTTGTCAACCTGTTTGCACTGCTTCCTTGGTTGATTGCATTCTCACTGCAAAGTAAGAACAAAAACACACCAGAGGTCAATAGGTAGTGAACCAAAACCACCTTTTTATGATGATCTTGGCACAGTTTGCTTGTATCAATACAGGGTTCAATTGTTTTAACCATATTTACCAAAATCACCTTCTTGGATAGGAAGGGTGGATCGGGAGATCAATAGTCGGATCAGTGCGGCGTCAGCAGTGATGCGGGCTCTGCACCGGTCTGTCGTGGTAAAAAGGGAACAGAGCTGAAAGGCGAAGCTCTCTACCGGTCGATCTTCACCCCTATCCTCATTTATGGTCACGAGCTGTGGGTCATGACCGAGAAAACAAGGTCGCGAGTACAAGCGGCCGAAATGGGCTTCCTCCGCAGGGTGGCTGGGCCTTCCCTGAGAGATAGGGAGAGAAGTTCAGTAATTCGGGAGGGTCTCGGAGTAGAGCCGCTGCTCCTACGCGTTGAGAGGAGCCAGATGAGGTGGCTCGGGCATCTGGTCAGGATGCCTCCTTGACGCCTCCCTGGTGAGGTGTTCCGGGCACGTCCCACCAGTAGGCGGCCCCGTGGAAGACCCAGGACATGCTGGAGAGACTATGTCTCTCAGCTGGCCTGGGAACGCCTCAAGATCCCCCGGGAAGGGCTGGACAGGGTGGTCGGGGAGAGGGAAGTATGGGCTTCCCTGTTTAGGCTGCTGCTCCCGCGACCCGACCACGGATAAGCGAGAGAAGACGGTACGGTATGGTACCTTCTTGGATTAGTACAACTCTCTCAAGCAATCTGGTCAATACAGTCAAATTATCAGAGCCTGGCCATTGTCTTTATCTATTTAATTTAATCTGTATGCCTTTGCTGTTTTTGTTGGATTGTAATCTTCATTGTAACAATATATTTTACATTTTTCTAAACAAAGAAAAGTCAAATAAGAAGTCAGTCCCAATAGATAAGGCAGAGAAACGCCATTGTCATTAAGAAGAAATGAAAGCAAATGACCTTCTATTTAAAGCAGATGGTCCATTTTTGGAGGATCTGTGTCAGTGATAAATGTTATATCACGGGCAGATGGCAGCAGGCAAAGTTCTCTCAAGCAGAAAATGATACAAGGTATTTTAGATAGTGCAACAAACAGATGTTTTGCTCTGTTGTCACCAGCAATGACCTCCTCAGACACATTATCATTAGATGCCAGCTCCTCTGACTGTGGCTGCCATCTTGAATTAGTGATGGCCTCGCGTGCAGAGGGCCTTCCTGTCTCCCTGTCATCTCTATGGAGACAGAGGAAGTGGATCTCGCCCACAGCTTGTGCCCACATTTCACATCTACTCAGCTTCACACCACACCATTCCTGTAGGCTGCTGCCGAGCACGATTCTGTACATGAAGCCAAGCAGACTTAATAAACATGATCAACTCTCCCATCCCTCTCCATTTAGGCCCTTAAAAGTGCTCAGATAGTCTGAGTACAACAGCGGGGGTGGCAGTCTGGCTGAATATGACATTATAAATTGAAGCATAAGTGCAAGCAGGCATATTTGTAATTCAAATTTCAGTGTATCACACCAAACATCTCTTTGGACTGATACCTGGCGTGCTGTAAAGTGGGATGAGTTACAGGACACTGCAAAGCTGGTTTGTTTTAGCTGTCACTGTGGCCACTGTTTGGCATTGCTAGCAAACACCAGTGAAGTAATAGACAAGGCAATGAATTTAAATGTAACGGTTGTCCAGTGAGTGTAAATGCTCATGCTGTAAATAATGTATGAACATGCAAATACAATGTCTGAAAACTGTTTCTGAGGGCTAACATATTTCTAGTATAGATAAATGACAACCTGAAGTGACGTAAACTAAGTTAAAGCATTATGTTAAGGCTGCATAAACATTGGTGATAACTGTAAGACAGCTCTCAAAGGAGTTTCTGCTTGTTTCTTACAAAGAAACCACCTCCATCAGATCTATCTACAATCTATTTTTTTTTAAACTAGCACAACCTAAACTGAACTACAGACAACAGCTTAGGGCTGTTCAGCTTTTGCATTTATCTGACTGTGAGAAGCGTTGGATGATTTGTAACCCTCAACCACCACTGGATCCATCTCCATCAGGTCAATGCTGAATTATAGTTTAACTATGTGCCAAACAATGCCCACCTGCCATAAATTTAGTGCACAGCATGGAATAAAACAGCACAGAGCAGCATAGCTGGACAGTAGGGTTCCAGCAGGGCTGAAGGGGATCGTGCAAGGTTACAAGGCCTTGGCCTGACACACCAGATGGACTGTCCAATATAATTCACTAGTCCATCTGGGACACAGCCTATATAAAAATGTTTAGGAATGGGCAGAGCATTTCAATAGCTTATCTGGCAGATGATTGGATGATCATTCCATAAATCAAATTCATTACGGGCTAATCAGATAATGTAGTAGGCAGGTGCTAATGCTGCCGTGTAAAGTAAAAATAGGAATCCACTACGCAGAACAAACTCTCACCAAAGCATGCTGGAAATGGAGCTGGAATATCATTTCTATCAAGAAATAATTTCAGACATGTTTCTTTTTAATTTAGAAAAGAAATGTGGTCTAGATTTGATAAAACTATACCAAGGATGTTAGCATCAATGTTAATCTCTGTGTGAGCAGTCACTTCCTATGTCATTATGTACTGTAAAAAAGTACATGAAAACATCGCTAGCAAGAATATAAGACTCTTATCAAGGCTACATATATATATATATATATATATATATATAAATATATATATATATATATACATATATATATATATATATATTTTTTTTTTGTTATTTAATTGTTGATGTTTTCTCGTTTTAATGACAGATGGCAGTTGTTATGAACTGTATCTTAAGAATTCTAGAGCCAGAGTGAACATACTGCAAAGTGTGAAGGGCATTTCTGAGACTTTCATTGAGTTATTGAACTCATAAGAGTACCTACACAGGTATTAATGGATCTGTGGATTGACACATGGATGGGCTTATGGATGGATGTACAGGCTAAAGTATGTGTGGACAGACAAGCCTTTGAAACAAAGTCTCCAACCCTTCTTACCGACAGTGAAGGCAGATATAAAGCAATCCAAGTGGACATGATTAAAAGCTTCCTATTCAAATGCAATAAGCAGAATAAACATGAACAGTATTATTGTTTTGGCAGGAGCTGTTAGATGTGAGTCAGAAAAAGGAGTTTGATTGACTGATGAATGCAGTCGAGTCTGATTATATATAAATCATGACATTTAACTTCCCTCAGTTTTAGAAAGCTTTGTCTGCTGTCACTGTGAAGGAAGTTCTTCTCATTTCCAAAGGCGAGTTTACACAGTCTGACATTTGAAGTCAGCTCAATAGAGAACTCCAGGTGGGAAGTCTTAATGGGGATGTAAGTGACTGAAATATTAGCTGAGCAGAAAAGGATATGGGATGAATCTTAACTCAAGAAAGGGCATATTTCTCACAGTGTATTTGAAGAGTTGGGTTCTGTGAATGATTGTTGGGGGTAAATAGTTAAAACAGGCAAGAATGAGTGCTGACTTTGAGAGGCATAATGTCATGTTTGCTTTACTATGAAATAGGCCCCATCAAATAATTATGCAAAACGAGAATCAGATTGGTCATCATTATTGTATATAGATATTTAGGATAATGTTTGATTTCCCTGAACACTGATTAACTTGATTACCAAAAGAATCTTTTTTTTTTTTTTTGTCGTGAAATTGGCCTTGTGGAAACTGTAATGATAAATCATCATGGCAGACAATATGTTTCTTGTTGATGTGAGGCATAAATATTTAATCTGCATTTTTGACTTTTTCTTTTTTTAAATAAAGTGCTCCAAAATTAGCTACCTTCTATGCTGGTAGGGTTTGATGAACTATAACTTAGTCAAAGTACAAAAAAAAGTATTTGTAATCATTAAAGTGTTTTATACTTTCAATCAATGGTAGATCATTTTTTACCTCTGAAAATTAGCAATATTGAATCGAGATTTGGGATATTTTGGATATTACTGTAACAAAAGCATTATAAAAATGTAATGTCAAATATTTCTATTTCACTACACTCTTACTATATAACAATACAATATTAAACCAGATTATTGCAGTGAATATACTTATTCAATGCTCTTAATAAAACAGGTTAGTGAAGTTGTTACAACTGGGAATGACAAGAATGCCTGTTCAAATTTTTATTTTTCCCATGTTCGCTCTTGTAAAGGCTGGACTTCTGTATCAAAACAACAGTAAGCCATTTAAACTAGGAAAAATAGATTAATACATCAAAGTGAATTATTTTCATCCGTGTGTCCTCAGTCTCACCTCAATCAAAGTATTGAATTAGAGTGACAGAAGTCAGTCTCAAGGTGCTGCAGGAATTCTGTTAAACAGAATAAAGTTAGACTTGATGAACAAACTGGGTTCCTCACATCACATCTTCAATAGGAAACTGAATTCAGTTTGTGGCAGGAAATACTTTTTCTCATTGTTATTCCAGCCTATTCACTGATAATGTCCATGTAATGGGGGGAGGGGGGGCAGCGGCAATGGAGCCATTCATCAAACAAACTATGACTCTGTTTGTTGCTCAGAATGTGAGTGACATTCAAGGCCATTATAATTTTGTGTTGGCCATTGAAACAGACATACATACAATTGGGTTGAATCATGTGAATTCAATAACTTAGAAAGTCTGCAAAGGATTTTCTTTCAACTTTAACTGCATGTCTAATATTTTAACTAAAAGGTACACATATAGCCTCAGATACCACGCACATACTGCACAGTCACTACAATATGCTGCCCTCAGGCAAGAGATACAGATCACTGACATTCAGGACCAAGAGAGCCATGTCCAGCTTCATACCCACATCCATCTGGCTCATGAATGACTGACCTGTGCCTGTAATTTGCACCCTGAAATTTTTGGAATAGGCTCATGAAAGACTATTCCATGTATGTTTGCATGTCTAGGGTCTATGACTAGGGTTTGTTTTTACCTACCTATTTATATACCTTCTGTATTTTAATCAACTGTTTTTATCATTACTATTGATTCACTTATTCATTCATTTTAATTAATTGTCCTCTATCAGTACTTATTTATTCATCCATTCATTGATCATGCTATTTTCTATGGTGCTGGCACGTCAATCGATGATCGATGGTTGGGTATTCGTGTGCGCGGGGGTTGACTGTTTTGAATGCATGCCAAAGATATTTTTGGAGGTCATGGGTTCAAACCTTAAATAATAATTACATATATATATATATATATATATATATATATATATATATATATATATATATATATATATATATATATATATATATATATATATATATATATATATATATATATATATATCAGTGCTGTCAGACGATTAAAAAAAATAATTTAATTAATTACCAGATTTATAATTAATAAATCTAATTCATTGCATTTTAATCTCATATCTGCTTAAAGTACCCAAATAAAGAATTTGAATTCTAGGATATTATAAAATTGTAGTGCATGACTAATCAAATGAATGCAGTAAGAAGTTAAGATTTGTCAATCCACATTTTTATTGGTGACTTAATAAAACCATGATGCATTATTAAAGAATGTAGTACGAATATAGATAAATAAATTCAAAAATAAAATCAGACTAAGTCTTAAATATGCCATTCCTGTTGTCACCTGGGCTTTGGTTGGTTTGACTAGAGATGCATGTGTGAAGTGACGTGCCACTGCCATGTACGGGTCCTCCAGCTGGCCAATATCAAAATGTTTGTGTGCTATGATTAATCTTGCGATTCATTTTTATAACGCATTCATTTGTGGTGTAATTAATTAATCTAATTAATGCACCAAAGTGACAGCCCTAATATATATCTATATCTATCTATATATATCTACATATATATATATATATATATATATATATATATATATATATATATATATATATATATATATATATATATATATATATATATATATATATATATATATATATATATATATATATATATATATATATATATATATATATATATATATATATATATATATATATATATATATATATATATATATATATATATATATATATATACATATATATATATATACATATATATATACATACATATATACATATATTTATATACATATACTTGGTATATATATATATATATATATATATATAGCTTATATACAATATATATATATATATATATATATATATATATATATATATATGGATGTGAGGGCGATGTGAAGTGGTTCCTTATGTGAAGGGGTTCTTGCTTCCTGAAGTGGTACCAAAAAAAAAATTGAGCCAAAAAATACCTAGTTTTTGAGTTATTTTATCCTCTCATCAATATAACACAAATATTCTGATGGCCCAGATAGTCTTACATATGAGAATGTCTTTATGGGTTGTTCTTCACATGGTTGAAGCTTTACATGCATTTTGAAAAAAACAAAACAAAGTCAGACCAAAAAGAGCAAATTCTGCACAACAGAGGAGTGAGTCTTTGCAGCAGTGTTGGTGAAGACATTTATTGAAAAAAGATAAGTTTACTCCTTTTAAACCATAATGACAACAGAAACCTCAAAAATTACCCTGTTCAAAAGTTTACACCCCCTGGCAGTTTTGGCCTGATAACATGCACAAAGTTTGACACAAATGGGTTTGAATGTCTACTAAAGGTAACCATCCTCTTAAATTGTCATAAATGTCTTTTATGGGCTTTCTTCACATGAAGTTGATATCTTACATGCATTTTGAACCGTTCCTTAACCTATGGAACAAATCCAGACCAAAAAGAGAGAAAAAATAAACCATTACGATAAAGCAGAATGAGTCCACAGAAAGGCTGAGAGGCAGAGCCACTGTGTTTGTTCAACAAACACCATCAGGAAAATAAAAACCATGCTTTTGTGGAAGACAGAAAAGGTCAACTGTATAAAACAGGAAAAGGATTTAAAAAGATATCCAAGGAATTAAGGATGCCAAGAAGCACTGTTAAAACTCTAATGAAGAAGGGGAGAGAGGGATTCGTTGCCAAACCACGGTCAGGGCAGACCAACAAAAATTTCAGCTCAACTGCAAGGAAAATTGTTCAAGATGCAAAGAAAAGCCTTCAAATAACTTCAGCTGAAATACAACTGTCACAACACATGCTATCTTCATTGTCATCTTCCCTGCCAGCCTGCGTGTCATCTTATCATCTGCGGCTTCTCTGAACCGTTCCCTTGGCCTAGCTTTCAGAGCGCAGCAGGGAGTGGATATCTCAAACTTGGCTTGTTAAACACAAAATAGCTCAAAACTTCTTGAACAAAGTCATTTGGAGTGATGAGACCAAAATTGAACTTTTTGGCCACAACCATAAGCGTTACATTTGAGAGGAGTCAACAAGGCCCATGATGAAATACACTAATCCTACTGTGAAACACTTTTGTGGATCACTGATGTTTTGGGGATCGTGAGCTACAAAGGCACAGGAAAATTGGTCAAAATTAATGGAAGGATGAATGCAGCATGTTATCAGAAAATACTGGTGGAAAATTTACACTCATCTGCCCAGAAGCTGCGCATGGGGCGTTCTTGGGCGTTCAAACATGACAATGATCCAAAACACAAGGCCAAATCAACCTGCCATTGGCTACAGCAGAATAAAGTGAAGGTTTTAAAGTGGCCATCTCAGTCTCCTGACCTCAATATCATTCAGCCACTTATGTTAGAGAACATGCTCAAACAGTTGTGCCCAAAAGGAGCTGGAGGCTTTTTGAGAAGAGGAATGGGCAGTTTTACCATCTGAGAAAATAAAGACCCTCATCCACAACAACCACAAAAGACTTCAAGCTGTTATTGGTTGAACGTTGAAAAAATACACTGTATGTCATTATGATTTAAAAAAGTAAACTTATCTTTTTTTCAATAAATGTCTTCACCCAACCACTAACCATGAGTGACAGAAAGGTTTTTGTGTTATCCTGATAACATGCACAAAATTTGACACAAATGGGTTTGAATGTCTACTAAAGGTAACCATCACTCATTCCCTGTAAGATCTATTAGCTTGTAATCATTTTGTGGTGTATAAAAGCTCAGTGAGTTTCTGAGCTCCTAACAGACACCGCGTGCATCTTTCACCTGCGATGAAATTTCAGGTTTCTGCATCATAGGTAAAGCAAAACAACTGTCAAAGGATCAAGTGCGAGAAAAGGTATTTCAACTGTATAAAACAGGAAAAGGATTTAAAAAGATATCCATGAATTAAGGATGCCAAGAAGCACTGTTAAAACCCCTCTAATGAAGAAGGGAGAGAGAGGGATTCCGTTGCTGAAACCAAACCACTTGTCAGGCAGACCAAACAAAAACAGCTCCAACTGCAAGGAAAATTGTTCAAGATGCAAAGAAAAGCCTTCAATAACTTCAGCCAAATACAGGACTCTTTCTGAAAATCAAAAACTGTTTCAAGATCCATGGAACAAGGAGACACTTGGCTGTTAAGGGCTGTATGGTCGGGTCGCCAGAAAGAAGACATTTCTACGAAATGCCACAAAACGAAATATCCGCTTACAATACACCAAACAGCGCAGAAGATCTATCATTCATTTGAATAAATCTTTTATGAAGAATGTTTGATTTTGCTTTTCATTATGAAACAGTAAATGACACTAAATGAATGAATCAATGAATCAATCATTCAATCAATCAGCCTTAGTTGTATAGTGTCAAATCATGGCAAATGTTATCTCAAGACGTTTTATGATAGAGAATTCAGTACCATACCCTTCTTCTTTTTATAAGTATTTAAAAAAATTAATTTATTATTCATTTATTAATTAATTAAGATCAAAGTCTGACTGTGCACTGCGCCCCACAGACAAATGGCTGGCTCCTGAATGACCAAGTTGTCTAAGTCCAGGTGTGATTACATTATGAAAAACACATGCCCTGGATCACAAACTCTGTCACCTGCCTCTGGCCAACTTTTACCTCTTGGACAGCCCCAGTCTGTACTTTTGCTCTGTTACTCGAATGGATAAAACAATGCACCTTTGGGAGATCTCAAACGCAGATCAATGAATCTAATCATTCAATCAATCAGCCTTGGTGTATTTACAAAATCAAAATGTTATAGAAAAAAAGGCAAACCTTTTGCGCATTAGGGGTCAAGTGTTTTGGAGGAGGCTACATTTTCAAGTTACAAGAAAGGTCATTTGACATTGTGTGACAGGCTTCACAATAAAGATGTGGCTCTAAAATCAAAACCATTAAACATGGAATAGTGCAGTGCATTCAGCAATCTCATAACCTATGGGTAGAAGTTGTTCCGCAGTCTGACTATGATACTTTTGTACCTTTTGCCTGATGACTGCAAGATGAACAGACTGTGGCTGGGGGGCATGTTGTCCTCCAGTTTCCTCTATGGTTCTGTGTAGGCCCCTCACCTCCCTAACATCACTGATGCTCAGCACATGTGTACCAAGCAGCCCCAGACCATCACATTGCCACCACCATACCTTCCAAAAAGTTCAACTTTTGTCTCATCAGTCCACAGAATATTTCTCCAGAAGTCTTGGAGATCGTCAAGATGCTTCTCAGCAAATGTGAAACAAGCTTTTGTCTTTTTTGTCAGCAGTTGTTTTGGTTTTGGAACTCTCTAACTGATGTCACTTTTCAGTCATAAACACTGACCTCAACTGAGGCCAGAGAGGCCTGCAGTTCTTTGGATGTCACTCTGACTTCATCTAATCCTGTATGTACTGGACATGTTCACCAGTGCTCCGAGTTTTCTGACTGTGATTTGCTGGAGACAAAAAGTTTTGGAAATGACTTTATGACCTTTTTGCAGACTGAAAGATTTCAGCCACTTTGTTTCAAAGTTGTTCTTAAATTTCTTTGGACTGTGGTATTATTTTTTCATTTTGGAGATCTTGTAGCCTGCTTCACTTTTCTGACAGATTCTTTTTCAGCGATTTCTTGTTTGACAAATCTGACAGTAAAATTGAGCTTAGCTTATATGAACTGCAGTCAGTAAGTCACAGTTAACTTTTTTTTTTTTTCCCTTAAAACATAAAATCAAAATTTAAAACTACATTTGCATTGTCTTTGTTATAAATTAAATTGATTTAATGATCCAAAAAAGGGAGCACATACTTTGCCACAGCACTGTATTTTACATGTACATATATTTATAGGTTTCATGACTATTTGAGCATTTAAACACTGAAAAGAGAAAAATAGTGGAGCACCATTTTACCAGCGTGTGCTTAAACTGCTTTCATTACCCTATGGCATTTACAGAGTGCTAGCCCTCTCCTTATAATGTTTAAGCTATTGGCCTATTGTCTTCATCCAGTAACAAAACACATGCTGTAAAGACACAACTTTAAGAAAAGCATGCCTAAATCTGTGTGAGCAGATAAATCATCATTACCAGGAGAGGAGCAATCTTTTTTGTGGTCTTTACAAACCACCACTGGGTAATTCTGCATTTAATGGATTTTTGCTGCACACACTCTCCTTTTTCATCTGGCCCTGTCTGTGTCGAGTGTGAACATTAGGGCTCACACATGTGCATCCATACGTGGAGCAGACAGGAGTATGTTGTTATCCGAAGGGAAGCTTAGATGAGATAGCAGTAAAACATTCTGAGTGGGCGGTGAATGATGCTGCCGTGCCACATCTATTCCCCCGGCTCTACTGATGACAACGGCCCCGCAGGCGAAGTCTCGACACTGGACATATCTGAGTCATGGGGCAGAGGGCCACTAAGAGATGAGATCTCTTCTTCCTCAGTGTCTAACACATCGCAACACACACACATACCTTCAGTCATGAGGCCAGGAAATACTGTTGTTAGGAAGCAAATTAAATGAGCTTGCTGCTGTGTGAGAAAAAATAAAATAAAAACAAAGATTAAAATTCCCATTAAAAAAAACAGAGTGTGAGTATAGTGTGCATTATGATAGCTAGTGCTGTTAATCCATTAAAAGAGACTTCATAACAGGCTCTCTGATGAGTACACAATAATTAGACATTTATTTATAAGCACCTTTCTGGACAATCACAGACATTGTACATCTCACTCAATGTGAACTGGCTCCTATTTCTTTTCTGTTTGTTGCTTAGCTCACAATGCTCAGCCTAACCTCTTCTCACAGCAGAGGTTTATTTAAGTGGTCAGCATGGTGACCATGCTTGCCTATCACATGTGAGGATATAGGCCTTGCAGAGATGATGGAGGGGAGACTGAGCATTGTGGCAACATTTACTCCCAAGATAATCTTAAAAAAAACATGGCAGGTATTTAAAAGGAGAAGAAATCGGATCAGCCCATCCAAGCTGAGTTAACAGATTTTTCTGATTGCCAACCTGTACTGAAGACATCAATACTCTTTGCTTGAGTTTGGATCTGGTTCTCTTCTATGGATTTGTTTGCAGTTTTGTTAAATTGTGTTGTAAAAAAGTGTTCCATTGAAGTGGTATATCAAACAAAACTAAGAAAGGTTTTGTAACAGTACATGCACAGATTGAGGCAGTTATAAGGGTCCTCATGAAAGGTGTTCAATACACAAAGTTGAGGTGAAATAATGGGCTACAGAGGATCCTAAATTAAGAGCTGTTTGGGAGTCAGAAGTGCCAGATCTCCTGCGGGAGCTGAGCCAAAAGAGCTGGTTCTCTAAAAACAGTTAAGCTTCCCATCACGAGAGTCGATGGTTGCAGTGAATAGACTATCTAGATTGTGTGGATTTTGAGTCTGGAATTGAAGATAGGGAGAACGTCAGAGTTACGGATGTCTGGTGGCAGAGAGCAGCTAAAAGCTCTGCTCCCTATGGTGCTCAAGGGGGAGGGCACAGTGAGGTGGATGTATATGGAAGATCTCGGAGTGGGCTGGAACAGCGATGTAAGGGAGACTGGGCAGATATGGAGGAGCGATGTCGTGGAAAGCCTTGAAGGTGAACAGAAGGAGTTTGAACTTAACTTATGTGACATTATGTGGGGTTTTCTCGTAGAAGTAGAGTTTTAAACCATTTGGACCTTAGGAGGGACTTTTAAGGGAGGCCAAAGAGAAGAGAGTTGCAATAGTCGATATGGAAGGTGACAAGTTTGTGGACAAGGATGGAGGCAGTGTGGAGGGTGAGGGGGACCGGATTTGGTTAATGCTTCGAAGATGGAATGAAGCAGACAGGGTGATGTTATTGATGCAGGATCGGAACGATGGTGTGCTGACAACGGTGACACCCACACTCTTGACCTGAGGGGACAGGGACAATGAGGAGCCATCAGTCGTGAGGGAGAAACTGTCAGATTTGGATAGAGTGGATTTAGAAAATCATTAGCTTAAAAGTTGAGCAATGCATAACAATGACATTTTTGGTGAAACTCAAAACAGCAGCTGAATCTCATTCTACATTAATTATGATGTAAAGGGAACACTGCATTAGATTAGATTATCTTAAATAAATTAGAAATGTATTAATCCCGTGCGAAGAAATTAAGGTTCCAGTAGCCTTGTATAAGGTGTATAAGGTGCAGGTGTGTGGCATCATCTAAAATGTCCAGCAGTTTGTCAAGTGTCCTCTTCTCTGCCGCTGTCACCAGAGACTCCAGCTTCATGCCAACCATAAAACCGGCCTGCCTGACCAGTTTGTCCAACCTGGATGCGTCCTTTGTGGATGTGTTGCCCCCCGAAAGCAAACTATGGAGTCAAAGAAGACACTGGCTAACACGAGCTGATAGAACATCCACATTCATGCATGTTTGAATGGCACAGGATTTTGTAAGAAAAGACAGGATGTCAAAGATGATGGGTGTTCTAACATCTAATAACATTCAACAGAGTTGTTACAAAACACTTAATCACTCCTAAAAAATGAGTTCCCTTTAATTTGTCCCAACATCTTTCCAAAAACTGTTTGTGTTTTTCCTTTTGATCAGGAGTTAAAAGTATTGGGACAACTTTGTCACACACTCTTCCAGTCATTTTCCAACTACCTAGCACAAAACACTTCATTCAGTACCTAGCAGAGATCTAAAAACATCCTTTACTGAAAGTTTGCAGCAGTTGTGCATGTATGCAAACCTTTATTTGTTAACACTCAATGTGACTGTGAACCACGTGTATTAATCCTATTCGATCTATCTATGGGGTAAAGGTTGTGTACGTGGAAATGTGGAGAGGCCACAAAATTATACAATTACCTCCGCCAAGGAAGTTATGTTTTTGCCAGGGTCTGTTTGTTTGTCTGTCTGTTTTTCTGTTTGTCTTTTTGCAAGATTATGCAAAAACTACTGGATGGATTTAGCTACATGAAATTTTTTTTTACCAGAGGTGTGGTTTGATCCATGGAATAATTTTAGGTGCAGATTCAATCCAGATTGGCGTCACAAAAACAACATTCAAGTTGATAACAGCAAATCCCATTCATTCACGGAAAATTGGAATTGTAGTTTATTTGCAAATTGACTTCTAGCTTTTCAAGCCGATGTCACTACATTTCCCAGCTTCCCTTGCAATGCCAGGGGAGGAATTCTCCACACCGCTCCATCTGCTGTCTCTACTCTGTCTCGCAGAGTAGCACTGAAACTGTGCATACAGAGTTCTGCTCACAGACACAGGGGAGAGGAGGAAGTTTTGCCACATACGTGCCAGCTCTGCTCTCTCGCAGTCCCTCCAGACATGCCTGTTAATCACTAGAAACAAGACTGCTGATAATGTCAATGCAGAACTAGTCCGTCATAGTAGAAGTCTGTATGTGTGTGAGTGTAAAAACCTAATCCCCCAATTCTATATAGAGCAAATGCACCGTGCACCAAAACTCCAACAGGCTGGAGACATCACCCACTGGAAGCACAGCAGCACACGCAACCCCATCTGTACAAGCAGCAGCAAATTGGTTCAGTCAACAATTTACAAAACCCACTACTAGTTAGCTCACTCTATCGGATGATATTTAAATCAACAATAATCACACTTAGGTAGTTTTCATTCCATAATGTTCATATGAAATATAAGACAAAAAATGTTGGGTGGAAACCACAATTCATGAGTGGAACTGAGCTTCTTGGCACAGGTCTGCGCTCTCTGAGAGCTTTTTTAGGTTTGAATGTTTTTGGTCTTGGGGAAAACTTTCTTCTTACTTATTTCATCCCAGTCTCGGCTACAAAACTCTGGAAAAAAGGCTTAACTCAGTGATATTATTTTTTTTAAAAGGTAAATAAAACATGTTACTGAAGTTTGAGGAAATTATAGCACTCGAGTAAGTGGTCAACAATCCTGTGACTAAAGCAGGTCCTACATAGCTGACAACAAAATATCTGCAGAAATTAGCTATGTAAGTTCTTTGAAGGAAGTGCCTGAAGTCACAGAGGCAACCAAAAATAAAACCTTTGCTGCATTTAGACACATTACACCAGGCTGTTCAACGTCTGTGTCCTAGCCTTTTTGAATGCACATCAATGAGCAGGTTATTTTACATCTTTGGAACAAGTTTTCATGTTTAAAAAAATATTTATCCAGACAAAAAAAAAAAAAAAAAAGGTGTTCAATTGGTCCTTTGCCATATCCCGAGTAAACAAAACTTTTGGATGTGTAATTAAATTGAACACGGCATGTGGAATTTTCAAACTGCTGTCATACTAAAAGGCCATTTCTGGAGAAGTTATCACATTTATTACAGCTTTTATTTAGAAAAAAAAAATGTCTGATTAGAATGTTAAGTGTTGCCCAATTAATCCTTCTAAATTAAGCTAATTAACTATGTTAAATGGGCACAACATATGATGATTTGAATAATTATTGTGTTGAAAATAACTGTTCATAATTTAACACTAATTGCCCCCTTGGCCTGATAACATATCATATGAATAATAATAAAAGTCTTGTTTACATTCTATCACACATACAGCCTTGGAGTTTTTCCACACAATTTTAGCTTCTCTGCACACAATTAATGAGTTTGTCTGAAAAAAATAAATAAATAAAGCCCAAATACTGGTTTCCACGAGGACAGAGATTTAAGTGGTACCATAACTTACAGAATAATAGTGCAGCAAACGGAAGCTATCAATGCAGTCGATACATATTTTTTTATTATGCTGTAGGTGTAGAAGAGAAGTTATCTAAGGTAAAACATATTTCCCAAATTCAACACTACTTTGTATTTTCACTACCCTCATTTTATTAGATTCTCCCTTCTTTTAATATTCAAAATAAACACTAATATATTCAGGCTGATGCATCCTTTTATTATGAACGCCAAAAATAAAGCTCCCTGTCCAGTTTACTGCAGAGGTTGTCGCCATGTCACAGAAAAAAAGGAGGGAGGGATATGCCTCTTAGTTTGTTTCCTGTGCTCTCAGAACAGTTTTATGTTTCAAAGAGTAACAAAAAAACCCTGCCCTTCTCCGTGAGCTATTGTTGCTCTGTGTTTACCTACATATTTTCCTACCTGGATGTACCTGTTGTGATGTATGACTGTGATTTCAAAAGTGCAGGTTGTATGAAATCCAAGCAGTGATTGATTTTCTCTCCCATCAGGGGAATGACTGAAGGAAGATTATTGGTCTGTTTTTCTTTCCCCTCTCTGTTCACAGGGCTATTTTCATGTTGTAAATGGAGATATTGATTCAGGCTCTGCTCCGTTTGTCCTCAGCCTGGTTCATCTTCTGAGGAGGAAACATGAACAGAAACTCATATTTCAGTTCACAGAATGAAGGGATGTGATCAAGGTCTCCAACATGGCTTGAGTGTTTCCTCTATGTGTGAGGTGGTATGTTTGGATTTGAATTCAAGACCCATGATTCAATGCTTCTGTATTTAGCGTTTTCCCTTTAGTTTTGAAACAGTTACCTGTATTTTGATATATTTTCTTTCTTTCATATTAATTGTTCTGTTGCCAGATTTAGAAACTGCACTCCTAAGCAAGAAGTTGATTATAATGACTTGATGGCAAGTTGTGTTCATTAAAAATGGCTGATTCATTCTTACATTAATTCCTAAACTTCCTGCGTAGTGGACACAGCACAATAGAAGTGAAAGGCTTTTTTCATGTCTAGTGTGCTGCAGATTGAAATCTAGGTCTGAAAAAAGTACTCAGTATGCATGGGCTGGGGAGACACGATGGTGGAAGTGCATCAGCCTCTGAGCAAGAAGGCCACTGTGGAGGGAGAACTTGATGGGGATTGCTCCCTCACAGTAAGAGAATCCCGGCTGTACTCTTTGAGTCAGCCAGGGCCTTAGTGCTTGCGGTGTACATATTCTCCCTGTGCATGTCTATATATGTCTACAGGTGCTCCACTTTCTTCCCACAGATCAACAACATGATATTGCATTAGTTGGTGACTCTTAATGGCCCTCAGATGTGACGAGTGTGAATAGTTGTCTGTCTTTACATTTTAACTATGATGGCTGACGAATGATCCAGGATGTTCCCTGCCTTTGACTAATGTTACATTGGGACAGTCACCCAAACGTAGCCAAAGAGAGATAAGCAGCACACAGTTTGATGCAGCAGTCTCCAAACAGAGCAGGGAACAATATTTCATTAAGTACAAAACTGTAGAGAAATTAATTATGATTAACATAATGAACTTTCTTTGAGTAACCAAGACAAAAGGATGTTTTATTTTAGAGTGACGACCAGATTCTTGCATATTTGTCTGGGACTTGCCTTTGCAGACTCAAAAAGTACAACTTAAGATCAACTCTCTGAAAAAAACTTGTTCTAATGCATCCCAACCTGTGCTTTGGGTGCAGTTATAAATATATTGAACTCAAAATGTGAGTATCTGGAGGACAGTGTTGGGAGTAACGGTGTTAGAAATAACGGCATTACTAACGCCGTTATGTTTTCTCAGTAACGGGTAATCCAATGATTTACTTTTTTATGCGTTACAATGCCGTTACCGTTACTGACAGTGAAATGTAGCACATGACTTTGCATTGATGTCAAGCAGCTGTTTTCTGACCTGCCTTGCCCCCAGGTGGAAGCGCTGTGCCGTGGTCTTGCTCTGATAGACAAACCCCACTGAAAGCAGCGCGCTGCAGCGCTCCTCGGCGCACAGCCCCGTAGTGGGAGGGCTGATCCCCGAACAGCTACAGGCTGTCATGAGACTAGCGATGTCCCACGCTCATAAAGCATGTGATAGACTGAGAAAAGAAATAAACATCACCTTACTTTGCTTCTCTAAGATTCCTTTGCTGGTCTCAACCACACAGCTTTGTGATTTATTTAACTTCTATCCGCTTATATCCTATACCCTTGTATCCTTGTTTGGTGTCATGTATACAATGTTATATATTTCTGTACCTCTACACTGTGTTGTCTCTGGGACCCTCTGACCGACTGCTGACCTGGTGCTTGTGCCTCCGGTTTTGACATAGTGACAAATAATTGAGGAAATTTAGATTCGAGAGTCCGTGCATTGTGTTTTATTTTGAAACTTCCGGATACTCCACACGTTTACTTCCTGTCTGGAGCTTTCTTAACGACAGTGAATTTACGAGGTTTGGAAGCGGCCGTGCAGAAAATAGACCTGAAGCGAATCTCCAGCGCCTTTATTACATGAATGAAGGAGAATTCCATTAGTAGCACTTCCCCAATTCCAGTCTATCAGGCAAATTCCCCTGCACGCGTTGTTGGAGAACTGTTGATGTCAGAGCTGCTGCAGCAGGTAACATCAAGGAAGGACACAGAGACGGAGACACACAGTTCAAGCAGAATTAACTTCTTGGTGTTGAGAGATTCAATTCAGAGGTACAAGCTAATATAATAATAATAATAATGATAATAATAATAATAATAATAATAATAATAATAATAAGTTTATTTATAGAGCACCTTTCAAGAACAGTAAAGTCACAAAGTGCTTCACAAAACAAATAAAAACAATACAAGCAATTATGCCCATCAGTAATTAATAGAAACATCAGATCAGCACACGCTGATGAGCAGCACTGTGTGAATGTTGTTTTTCCAGCATTTTCCTTTGTGCCTCAGACAGTGCAGTTGCTTTACTGGTTACATTGTTAATGACTTTTTCCTAAATGTCATTGATTAGTAACTGATTAAACAAAATGAGTTCTCATGAAATAGGCCCATTATGTTCTTTGGTGTTATGCAAAAAGTTTAACCATGAACAACATTTATAATTGCTTGCAGTCCCACTTTGAAAACCACTGAACTACATAATTGTAGATTTAAAGACAGAAGAGATACTGCAAACTGTAACTAACTCCTAACAAAGAGAACAGACTAGTCACCAAACCTGAACATTCACACCTCAGCATAACCAGATTCTCTGTGTTGTTCATTTGAGTTTAATTGGAATTAATCATTTTGTTTGACACTTTGGAAATGAATATGTTTGCAGCATAATACCAAACTAACCTCTCCTGATTTGTCCCACCCAAATATTTGTACCAGCATTCTTTGAATCTAAGCAGACAAGTTCATCCTGGGTCTTTGGGTGTTTTTTTCACCAGATTCCAACTGTCAAGTTCAGACAAAATGTACCCAAAGAAAACAAATCAACTTGATTTGAATCAGCCATCTTTCCAAGGATGAAGCACCAGCTGGACAAACACACAAGTGACCCAAAAACTCAGACTCACAGGTCTCCAGAGTTTGTCTATTTCTGTTTTTAAGGTCTTTAAAAGGTTTATCTTATTGTGCATATGTAATCCTTTCCCCATGTGGGAAAACCTTTCAAGTGAACATTAAAAAAGGACACAAGGGAGTTATAAAAGTTATCAGCCAGTGTTTATTACTGCAGTTGTGTCTAAATTTTTACTGGAGGTCAGGTCGTCCTCACTCCAAAAGCTTGTTTTATTGCAGTCTGTCTTCTTTGTCCACATCCATCACTGCAGCTATCTGTTTTTATCTGCTCTGTGCCTGCCCTTAGAAAGCTCTTTCTGTCCACTGTGACATTTGTCCTTTCTTTGATCCTTTCATCTCTTGCATGTCCTTTTTCTGTTTCTGTAGTTTCTGATCTTCTTCATATCGTATGCTCTTAGTATGATAGGAATCTTGCTCTGTTAGTGCATCTGACGTCATTGAGGCACACCTATGACCTATCAACTTACAGAAAAAAAGAAATCCCTGGTAGAGAACGATTTTAGATCCTATTGAAACAGATGCTTGTGAGGTAGCCTTGTCTCCATTTTTATGTTCAGCTCTATTTCTTTTGCTTCTCATTGCAAGTAGATACAGTATTTACAGATTGGAGAATTGGGCTTTTTTTAAACAGTCTTCTCTCGTAACACTTTTAATGCATTTCAATTTGTTTTTTCTTTCTGTATTCAGGACAATTTCATATGAGAATCATGTTGATTTCATAGCTTTCCATAGAAAAGTCATGGCAATTTCTTAGGATGCCATCTTGTCGGGGCTGCCATGTTTGTAGTTGCACTTAAGCATCTGCTGTTGTCTGCAAAGTTTGAACAGTATATGAGTGTATATTTACACTGTGCTATGAGAATAAAGCAATTTTTCACAGAAATAACCGATGACTCATTATAAGGATGATAGCACATATGATACCCATTGATCAAAAGACAATTTGGCAAATTTTGAATGAACATTTTAATAAGGCAAAAGTCTGTGCCAAAATTGTCAAAAAGCATCTTAACCCTGATCAAAAGGAAAAACACAAGAAAATTTATTGACGAGAACACACCATTTTTTAAAGTGTGTGCTTTGGAGTTTATTCAAGCTCCTTCGAAGATACAAAAAAGCATAAAGCCATTGTGCTGGAATCTCCACAGAAACTCTGCCATTTTCAGAAACAAAAGGGGAAATTTTGGCATCTCTTGGGCCCTTCTAAAGTCAATTCCTGCTTGGAGACTTTGCCAAACTGCATAAAATTTGGCTTTCAGCTGGAGAAGGCCTTGGTTATGAATACTTAGCAAAATCCTATACCAAACTTAAGAGGCATGGCCATGACTCAGAGAGCATCTTTTTTTTCCCATGAGACGGGAAATTGTTTTGTTACTCTTCCCAAACCAACCCAAATGTTTAATGTATAATCAGGGCCCACAGGAAAAAAAAAAATTGTGGAGAAATATTTTGTAAAAAGAAGGAAATTGCACACATTTCAGACTTTATGTAATACAAGGCATTTTTGATCTACAAGATCTTCCTTGGGTGAATGGAGCAAAAGAGAAACAGGCTTTAGTTATGTGTGACAGTCGAGAAGAGAATGACATCCACCTCATGTGCTCACACTAGACTTCTTTTTTTTTGCGAGGGAAATATTTGTGCCACTAACAGACCCTCCTTGTGGGAACACAATATGGATTTTTCTTTACATAAAAAGTGATGTTTCCATTCCTTTTATCAGCTTGCATTTACACGCTAGAGTTTAATTAGGTGTCACCACAGGAATGGTTGGTTGTCACCCTTTTTCCACTAAATTTGCCCATACACAACAAGCAAAACAGTCTTTTAATCACAACTTTTGGTTAACTTCACCCATCATAGTTCTCTTTTCTTTGCACAGAACTGCGTTTTTATTGTGAATGTTCAGAGCATGTCAAATAAAGTTTCAAAATATACAGCTATCAAGGCTTACTTTCCTCTGGCAGCCATGCTTGTACGCCTGAGTTTGAAGAGAGGCATCAAAAAAAGAACACAACTTAAAGGCACATCAACTGTCTCCTTCAAGAGGTGTTAAGAAAAAGTGTTAAATTGAAAAAGATGTCCAAAAGCAGTGAACAATACTAGAGCTGGTATGTGTGTGTGTATGTAGCGGGGAGCGGTTAGCCAAACAGACTGTAATGTCATGCTTCAGTAGTGCTGCAGTGGCCGGAGCAGGCAGCAGTGGGAAAAAGCAGCTCTGGTGACATTATTTATTAAACTAGTGATGTCTGTAACATTTCTGAAATGCTCTCTTCAAGAATGCATTGCACTTTGGCATGCCACTGTACATCCAGGACAGTTTATAGAGTTGTGCTTTTACCGTGGGTTGATGTGAAATAAAGTTGAAGTCTTGACAAATGTGGGAACACTAATTGAAAACTGAAACTCCATATTATCCAAGGACACCGAGTTCTCTTCTTGCCAAGTAATTGCAACATTTTTGCCATATTGATTCCTCCAATTAGTAAAAAAGGGCATTCACATCCATCTGTGAATTCATCCAAGTGCTGTCGGAGACCTGCGGGCCCTTGGACCTTTAAAAACCTTAAACTCATGGTGTTATATTTATGACCAGGTGTTTCAATCCATTTAACGCTATCTTAAATTCCTACTGATACTTGGAACTCATGTCTCTCTATTGGATTTACTCAGTTAATTTGGGAACCTAAGGGAACTATAAATACACAACCCACTGCTGCAACAACCCTTTCCCTGAAATGAGATTTAGCTTTGGTACCTTTTCCTTCACTTATATTGTATATTTTACTAAAGCCCAGGAAGGGGTAATAGGCTTTTTGCCCAAGCCATGGCATAATCTTTATTTGTACTGCAGCTAAAGTTTGATGCAGCATGGGAACTATTAACCTTGTTATAAAAGAAGTCCAGGGGAATCTTCTGTCCCCATTTTTTAATCCAATTCATCCTAATATATTGAGTCCCTGGATATAATTGTCATATAAATTTAATTATACAGACAAACTTCATCCGTCTGGGTAAGAAAACAAGGCCAGGGGAAAAAAAATTATCTTTTTTTTCCATGCAATGGAAGCAGATCCAGCAAGTCATCCCAGACATCCCAAACCCCTGCAATCTTTTCAAGTTTGTAGTGGTTCAATGCAATGTTTTGGGTCCACCTTGAGGTTTCCTCAAAATTGGACATGCCTAGAACTGCTCCCCAGGAGGGAGATCTGTAAAAGACACAAGCTCTCATGTTGTCAGTGTTGTTTTAAGGAATGCATGGTTCATTGTGATCTACACATGGTGCAGGAATGAAACATTTTTTGTAGGCCAAACTTGTAGTCAACATTACTCTGGTTTCTTTGTCAAAAAGCAAGTGGTATTCTTCTGCGTGTTCTTGGCCTTTCACTTAAAATATGGTCTGCAACGAATAAAAGTTCATTAAACGTACAGGTTTTATTCACCATGACAATATTCAGGAATAAACCAAACTTTAAACACTTCAAAAGCTCAAACTTAATCAGCAAAAGATGAGTAATACTAACCGTTTAAGAATGAAATAATTCTTTGAAATTCAAAATCAGATCTATAGCAGATACACTTTTTGTTTCCATTCTGGAACATGGAAACAAGGCGTTCGTATGTCCCATGTGGAAACAGGTTGAGGACAAAATGGGGACACAAGAAATGAGTACTGAAATTACATACATTGTTGAATGAAAGAGATCGAAGGGTGTCTTAATTTGAAAGAATGACTTCATCCTTGATATCTGCCCAAGTAGCCTTGCTGTGCAAAGTTTACACACAGGGCATCTGACTGTCACGGCTGTGATGAATATAAAAGTTCAGCTTGAGATTAACTCATAGTGAAACAGTGTACTTATACACTCTTTACCCTGTGTTCTGGACATAGTTGTAAATATAGCTGACACTGATAGGAGGATTCAATTAGAGGTAAGGGCTGACAAAATAATCAAAAGTAAACATAAAAACATCAGATCAACTCAGACTGATGACCAGGAAAAAAAAAAAAACACTTCCTCAGCATCGTATGCACACTCTTTGTACAGTATTGTTCTCCATGCTCACAAGGTTAAGCCACAGTTCAGCACTATAATTGTCCCACTCGCCTGTATACATGATGTTCAGGCTCCAGGCCGGCTGATCACACATTCTACAGGCCTGCTTGGACCAGTTAAAATGCTCCATTGAAAACAAACACATCAATTCCAGTCCCTCCAGGCACTCCTGATGTTGCAGGAGCCACAATTAATGCAGATTCAGGCCAATTCAGCGTGGTCTCCATTTGGACGATCATCACAGCTCTACCCCCTCCCAGCACCGCACATCACCAACACACTCAGCCTGACTTGCTTTTCTGCTTAAGCGGATGTTCGGCACAAACAGCACACAGAAACAGCTAAAACACCATTAAAGTCTGTGAAAAGCAGCAACCTGAGGTCTTACATCCAAAAACAGGAACACTATTTGCATTGCATGCAGATGTTGTGCAGTACAAGTGATGTTTGTCACCTCATTAGCTCTCTTCTGACGCTCAGTGGATACATGCTGCATGTTTGCACTGGCGTGTGTGTGTGCGGGAATGAGTGCACATCAGAGGCTCTCGGCAGCGGCTGACAGAAAACTAACAAACCTGCAAGGACCTTCAGTCGAATGAGCAGGGGTGCACCTAAACTCTCTGGTTGAGGTGACCCAGCCCCTCACTAAAGTTTGGATTGAGTGCCTACTGCTTACACAATACACGGGCAAAGATTATGATGATAATGGTCAGAGTGGGCCCCACTTGTCCGCTGCCCCTTGATATCAGCCAAGAATTAAATTTAATTGCAGCTGCTGGTTTTTAAACCAAGGGAGAAGTCACTATGCATATCTATAACACGAGTTTTTGCATAAATAAATGTGACAAACACCATAAAACAAGGGCACTGATTCATGATCAATTTTATGTTTAACATGTTACAAAGCAACGCATTACAGTAATGTAACTACTCTTTCAGGTAAAAAGTAAAGTATCACATAGTGTGTTAACAAAGCATAGTTCCTTTTTTTATTGTGGCACAATGTTATTTTTCCCACAGACAGATCCGACACTGATGCTGCCTTTTCAGCTACCCGCATTGGACAAGAGCAGCATTGCCAAGTCTGCTCGTTATAAGCGTTTAAGGCCCTATTTTTCTCTAAAGTCATGAGCAAATCTCCTGAGTCAATTCCGCAGGTCGCATTTTTTTAGGGCTTTTGTTTCTTTCGTGCAGTTGCTTCTTGGGGATCCTCTGCCTGTGTGAATCCCCCTGATTATCTCCCAGCTCCTAACAAAAAAGCAAAACACAAGTGCAGCAGGCAGAGCCAAAGTTGCCTTATTGTAGGCAACGTTCTTTTCTTGATTAGATACTTGGCACTGTAAAACTGAAATGAAACATGGTCGAAAATTAACACACTTTATGTTGATTTCTCTTTTAAAAATAATATATCACATTAGAAAAGGACATTGCTAAAGGTTGCTTATTTTGAGCTTAATTTTTAACATTCAATAATTATGCACAAAGATAATTTCCAGATCTTTGAGAGTCCATTCTTCAATTAAAGAGTTGATTTGTGCAAAGTTTGACGATTATCTCTTAAAGCATTCCTAGGGTGGAAGAAACCATAAAAACTTGATTACTGAGCTGACATTGTGCAAAGTTCTGAATATTTTCTTTAAAGTGGTCTCGGCATGTGAAGTTCAGGAGCAACACATGATCATGAGTTTCCGTAAATCTGGAGAAAGTCCCCGAAAGTATACTTGAGATATTGAGTGCAAAGAATGGTCCTGACTGACAGAGACGCTAATTGAGTTATAGACAGACAAACCAAAAACTCAGTATGATGCGTTGGCCAGTGTTGGCGCAAAGGCATCTAAACATGCTGACAGCACTAGATCTTTTCTTTCCTCCTTTTTTCATTTTTTGTCCCTCTCGTCTTGTTTACTCTCTAATCTGTGAAAAGACTGGGACAGATTCAGAAACGCGAGAGAGAGCAGATCAAACATATTTGATCAAAATGTCTGCAAGACTTCTCTTATTGCTGCCACCACATAACCAGCTTTTAGCAGAGCCACTGACGGCCGTGTCATTTCCATTTGGGTTCCCTTTCAGTTCTGCTCGTAGGTACCAAAGTGAATAGTTTGTGGACAGTTGGAAGTTGGAAATGGTGAGTGGGCGGATAGTGGTAGCAGGGCAGGCAGCCTTATTTAGTTTTCTGTTGCAGCTCAGAGCAGATGTGTGCAGTGCAGGAGCTGTATTTCTTGACTGGGGAAAAGTAATGTGACGCCCTGCACAGAAAAATCCTGAGCTTGCCAAACACACAAACACACACCAAACACACACACACATAGCACCAACCTACCACCCTGGCTTGTTGTGTTGTAAATCATTGCCCTCCCGCTGGTCTATTAAGATATGGAAAGCTCCACATGGGATTTATACAGTCAATCTATTTTACTGGTCTTTGGTCTCACTGCTGCCATCAGGTTTGTTCCTTAAGTGCCTTATCAGTTAAATGCAGCTGTGATGGACCATGTGTTAGCTGCATATGTGAGAGGGACTTTAGTGTAAACAGAAAATAAAGTATATATTCTGTTTATACTGTTTCATGTTGGCAAGTAAATGCCAACATCATGTTGCAAGTAGAGTCTTAGGATGCTGAAAAATCCTTGATGAACATCATTTTTCATTCAAGAAATCAAATGTTTAAGAACAGCCACATTCACTCGGATGTTTGGGTCAACTTTTGCCGTGCAGGTTAGTGTAGAAGTAAGTCAGTATCTAATGGGCATTGCTGATGTTTATCAGGTACTTCAACGTATTTTGAGCATTCTTAAAATGTCTGATGTCTGATACAGCAAGCTTGTTAACTGCAGTTGTATGACTTAAGGCGTCCTTTTGTAGCCCTGCAGAGCGGACAGACCTGCCTGATTCTGAAATCCTGCAGGTCTGTCTTGCCAGCCTCCGAATTCACTCGGCTGAATTCTTAACGGCCCAATCAGGGAAGAGAGGCGGGAGCAGCAGAATGCGGACGTGACGACAACTGGAAGTTGAGAACCGGAAGTTGAGAACCGGAAGTTGAGAACGGACATGCCGATTAGCCTATTGTCCTCATGGCCACCTAGTAAAACTTGGTGAAATCTGCTCTCCTCAGAAGTTTACTTGTAGGGATTGTGTTTGACGAGGTTCATGTCACATAAAATGAATCATCTGTGTGGTACAATTTAGTGTAAGACGATAGTAAAAGGCCGTTAGCTGTTCGCAGCTAAGTTAGCGGCTAACGGTCATTAACTGTTATTAGCTGTTAGCGGCTAAGTTAGCCGCTATGGCTAATATCCGTGAACTGTTGTTGACAGTTGTTAGCTATTAGCCGCTACATTAGCCGCTATGTATGCTACATTATTGGAGGCAACCCTGCTTGATATGGATTGGTCTGTGATGAATGTAATGAGCCAAACCATTGTCCAATCAAAAGCTTGTCTTTTTTTTAAACGTTCTGCCCCTGAAAACAAATTCAAAGGGCTCCTACCCAGATGGACTAGTGAAATATTTCCGTGGCACATATATGGAGCTGTCCATCTGGCTTGTCAGGTTAGCCCTTTTGAGGACAGCCAGCTTTAATCCTGTAGGTATGGTAAAGGCTGTGAAGGGATGGATATTTCCAGTAGATGTCTGCAAACTATCTAGATACTATTCATAAGAAGTCAAACAGGGGAATTCTGTAAATACTCCCATTTAGAAGTTTTCCATGGGAATTATGAAAGTAATGGGAATTGTTGGAATTTACTAGACGTTGAGGTAATTTAATCAATTTTTAATGAAATTGTAACATAAATACAAACATTTGTTTGTCATAGGCAGACATCAATGCAGTGTAATATAATTGAAAAACATTAATTTTGAATAGTTTTCATTGCAATAGAACTTTATCATTTTTTTTTTTTTTTTTTTTTTTAGTTAATATTTCAGCTTCACTTTCAATAGTCCACAGATTAAATGTGTGACTTAAGTTTGTCTTGTGCCCTGGGCTCAGAAATCCTCAGTAGTCTAGGTTTCTAGAAATCATCTATGTCCATGATGAAGGAATGCACAGGGTATGTAGTGGGCTTGACTTGAATACCCCTGCAGTAAGCAGTGTAATCTGTAGGAGTGGGAGAAAAAATCGATTCACCTAAGTATCGCGATTTTTTGTCTGCCGATTTTTAAATCAATTTTTTTGCACAGAGCGAGAGAGAGCCAGTAAGAGTACTCACGATGCCGAGAGTACTTCGTCAAGTACTGGCTGACTCTGAATCGGAGGAGTATTTACTCTCTGAGGATGACGGTCAGTTGTCCAGTGAGGACAGCGAAGAAGCAGCGGAGCGGTCCAGGCCATTACAGTCCCCAAGCAGCACATACGAGGCCGAGGCTTTGCCTCTTCACGGCCGGCGAGTGCCGAAAAGGGGACTGGTCTGGGATGCAGGGAAGCTCAAAACACCGTGAAAAGTGAGTGTTAGCGGGAATGAGAAAGACTGCGGAGCTCTGGTCAGACGAGGGAAAAGCCGGGGAGTAAAAAGCACAGTCAAGGCAGCAGAGGCGTTCATGGTCAGCCCGTAAATTACAGTGATGATGATGGGTGGGAAAACTAACCACTTTGAAACTACAGTCTTTTTAAATTTTGATAGCAAAATGTAATATTTTCTTGAAAAAACCCTGGTGCCTAAAAGGATATTAAGCCACTTTTATATGCAATCCAGGCTTTTGAAAACAGAGAGTATAAACAGCTGGTTAAAATATATCGCTGAATAAATCCTAAAAACTGAGTTACATGTGATGTGTATTTTTCCTGATACAGTCTGGAGGCATCATCATTGTTCATCTTTTTCGCTGGTGTTAAAAAAGCTAACTAAAGATAGCAATATCGTAGAATCGCAATTTAAATCAAATCGGCACCTAAAAAAATCGCAATAAATCAAATTGGGAGAAAAGTGAATCGTCCCAGCCCTAGTAATCTGTGCATTTTATATAATATCAATATTCTTATGTATAATTGTATGAAGTTTGGTTGTTTAGTTTAAGTCCCTGTTAAAGTCAGCCTTCAATTTTATAAATTCCTGCCAATATATTCCCATTAATACCCATTGAAAGTTTCTATATTGAAACCTTTTCTGGAATTACCCTAGGCATAAGATCAGAATACTCAGAGCAGCTGCAGCTCTTTTTGGGGAAATGGTACATAATGTGCATCTACTTTATATCTAAACTGTTGTCATGGAAGCACCAACATTTAGGAGTGCCAGTCAAAGTTGGTCCAAAGTTGACACTTCTGTGTTGTATCTGCATTTAAAATATGTCTGCTATTCAGCCCTGTCCTTACAAAGCTGAAAACATCATTTTCAGAAAGTATGTTGTAATGACAGTGTCATTTCGAGGAATGTGCCTGTCCAAACAAAACACTGAAAATGCTATAGTAAACAGACATCCAAATCAAGACGAAGACCCAGAGAATATGCATTCATCATGAAAAGGGAGTAAAGCACTGCAAAAATGCTTGTTTTCAGTCACCTGGGATACCATTTCCATATGGACGAAAAGCCTATATGATTAAAAACTTGTGCCGATAAGCCTGAATTCATCTCCTTGTGGATGGCCAGGAAGCATCATTCCCCCTACCCATCAGTGTTTTTTTTTTTTGTTACTTAAATACATAGACCTGCATTGAAGACAGAAAAAAAATGACCCCTAGAACGTACTGCCACCAAAATTTTAATTATTGCTCAATGCTGGTCAACATCAGCTACAATAAATTGATGTATTCATTGCTCTAAGACTTCACAGGAGGTTTTGGCATGTTCATATCAGTCTGAAATCTGTACATCTCCTGTGTAGAATTGGGTATCAAGACCTGCTCTTACTTGGAGCCATGTTTGGACTTGGAGATTTGGATTTCAAAGGCACAGTACTTTTGGATTCAGGTTTTCAGTCCCGACAATAACACAAACACGATAAAACCTCAGTGGGAAATATGCCTTTGATAAAAGCTTTATTTATCTGCCAGGATACTCGGAACTGACGTTGCTTGACGTCATTGGTGATACAGTATGTCAACAAAGTTGTGACACAGTCCCCTTGTGTGCAGGTTTTATTTGGGCATTTGTGGCAAATGTGGAGAAGAGATGGACAGAGGAAAAGAGACAGACCAAACATGCCTTCAGTGTGGAGGGAATCATGAAGCATGGCGAGAAGACTGATCGAAAATAAAGGGAAAGATCAAACTAGTATGAGCATAAGATCCAGGCAGTGGGAAATCATGATGATCTGAAGAGGAAAAAATGCTAGCTAACTGGAGAAAACACTTTAGGTACAAAGCTCTATAAATGACATTCCCTCAGTATAGAGTTGTTCCCTCTTATACTCTCCTGTTTTGTTTATTTTTCCGTGATGCGGAAATATGTATAATATATGTGTATATGATGTATAAATATATATATATATGTATGTGTATGTGTGTGTGTGTATATAATCACAGAATGTATTAGTTAAAACTGTTGCAGTATATGCCTCATCTAGAGTTTTTCACACAGTATATCTTCTTGTAATAGTTTCTGATTTATTGAAGGCATCTGTTTTTTTGTGCATAAGAGGTTCTAAAAACATTGTTTATCCCATTCATGGGGCTAAAATACATATGTAATAATGTCAATTTTAAAGACAAGGTGCATCTAACAGGTGTCTAGGTAAGAGGCTCTGGAATGTTCTTGCAGTCATTTGAAATGTTTTTTATTGAGGCTAATCGGCGGACACTGCTACTGTACAGGTCCACTCAATTGAGCCTTGGATCACCCTACTTACAGAGAGAGAGGGGATGAATTGGGAGTCTGTCCAATAGTGACTCTGCAAAGACTTGAACTAATGCAGCAACTTCAGTTTCCCCCTTCCAACAGAATGAGTGCAAAGTTCTAGACAAATTTCAAAATGGTGAGAGAAATGAAATATTGTTCACCCCTTAGATTATGGCCAACTCCCTGGTTTTAAACATCTTTTGTAAATTACCTGGTAACACAGTTTGTATTGCTTTATATAGCACTTGTGCTATTCTCAAACTTACCATGTCATAGCATTTTAACAGGTGTGACTTTAAAAACAACGGTAAAGGGGTGCTGGTTTGGTGGAGTGGTTAGCAACGAGGCACCCCATGTACTTGCTTCTGCCGATCCAGGTTCGAATCCCACCTGTGACCAGTTTGCAGAGTGTCTTCCCCTGCTCTCTCTCCCCCTTACACAAGCCTATCCACTGTCTCTCTCCATCAATAAAGGCACAAAATGCCCAAAAAATACATTTAAAAAAACAACAGTATAGATTTTAAAACTGGTATATAACATGGGTATTCTTAATTAATTCACTAACCGCTTCAAAAAATTGTACAGAACTGCTTGAATTGTGGACATAATCTGTCATATTCTATTGTTGAAATTCACAGAATTTGCACATCACAGAATCCAAATGTGCTTTTCAGAGTGAAGGAAAGAAAGAAGGGAGATGCACTATGTTGTTGTCACAACCCCGGCCCTTTATAGTCAGAAATTATAGAAAAAACACTAAAATAAGTAAATGAATAAATTTAAAACAAAATGTGAAACTGGTTGGACAAAATATGAGACAAAAGTTTCAGAATCACTGCACAATCATGGGTAACATCAAGTGACGTTGTCCTTTCAAATGTGCAACACTTCTGTAAGAGACTTAGGGCATGATCTACTAAGATCAAAAATAACAAGCGCCGAATTGCAAGTGTAATTAGAAAGTGTGTTGAGGGTGATCTCCTATGACTGCGTGTGCAATTCATGACAGGCACAAAGTAGTGTGGACCTCCTCCTTGAAAGGAGGATTTTGTGTGTGCTACCAAATGTCACCATAGAGAGTTTGGGAGAGCAGAGTGATTGCAAACGAAAAAAAAACAAAGTTTCAAGCCATGGAGTTAGAGGCAAATAAACACATTTCAGTAACCTTCATTGTTGACTGTTATGTCGACAGAAAAGTTTGTCACTTTTCTCTCAAACCATATTTTTATCCATCATTTTTAATTTTCCTTTTCTGTTTCCAGTTAAACAAAATCTTAATGACAGCATTCACGTAGTTACGCATCATTAATAACCTCTCATGTGAACAGCAGTACAGCAGTCTTACAGTTACACAATTATATAATGAGTGGGTACTCTTGCCTTTTACACACTGACTGCGTCACATTTTCATGTTTTGACAGCTCCTTTACTTGCTGTCAGTGTGTGGAGAGTGTGATGCAGCCAGCTCTGAGTGACAGTGATTCTCCTTTATAGCCAGTTATGGGGATCTTTTTTTACACAGGTTAAGTGACCTCCTCTATGATGTAGAGCACAAAACAGAGAGGGTTTACTCTATGCATGTGCCTGCATGGGTATGATGGCACACTGGATCATCCCTTGTTTTCTAGTCCATCATAATGACGGACAGCCTCCAAATCTTTCCATTAGCTATCGAAAAATTCAGTCAGTGATGGAAAACATTTGATAATGCAACACCTGTTTCTCACCACAATGACCGCAGCCCTCTGCAAAATGCTGCGCCAGTTTGCACCTGCCTTTCACACATGGTAAATTTGGACACAAAAACAATGTGCAGCTTCACGTTTGGTCAATCAGATTGCGGGCACTATATGATTGCATTTGTATCTCCTCCTTCTAGTATGTTGCATATTAAGATCATCTGCATGTATCCTGCATATTCATGAGGGCAAAAATGCTAAATGGGCTGTGTGTGCTATTTTGCTCATCTGATTGACACAGTCCTCCCTGCACCCTGTGAGCAGATCTGCTTTGTGCTTTCAAGTTTGCATGTGTTTTTATACATGCAAACCTTTAACAGATCAGGCCCTCAGTGTACAGAGGCCGTTATTCAGACATAAATGTATTCTGAGTATATTCAATAAGTAGTTCCATTTGTTGGTAAGGAATCTATTTAAGTTTTCCTAAAATGTAAAAAGTGCAGAATCTATCCACAGAGCTTTTTGCTTTGTTATTTTGTTTGGCCAAGGTAAAGATTTGGGATTAGGACATACTTGAAATACCAGTGTCTATAAAAGCATTAGCTGAAGTGCTGTGCTTTTTTAATCTGGCTCCTGTAGGTTAGCTCCTGGTAAGCTCACTCTCATGTGGCTGTTACCCAGGAGAATCTGTTCTGATTTTCTGAGACCTTTGATCTGGGATTACACAGGGACTGCTGAGGAGAGAACTGAATTGTTTGGTGAGGGAGCGCTCGTGGTGTAGCCTGAGGTGGTCCAGGCCTCTGAATTTAATTCTGCTGCAGAATCTACTGAAGAGACTGCAAAAAAAAAAGAAAAAAAGAAAAAAGGTTGAATTAAGGGGTACAAAAGGTGATCTATGCAGGCCTGATTTGTACTGCTTTCAACCATCAGGGGCAGTTAGGGTTTTTTTTTTTTTTAACCAGTAGATTTATTTATTTATTTATTATTATATTGGAGTGCTTGCAAAGATAAGAGTTTTAAAAACTTAAAAACTTTTTTGTTTGTATCCTAAGGACAAGTGTGTTTTCTACCACTCTCGAAGTAAGCTTAGCCAAAATTGAAAGTCTTTGCCCTGATTGACTTCACCAGAGGCTGCATATATAATATATATATGTATATATATATATATATATATATATATATATGTGTATATATATATATATATATATATATATATATATATATATATATATATATATATATATATATATATATATATATATATATATATATATATATATATATATATATATATATATATATATATATATATATATATATATATATATATATATATATGTAAATACATGTAAATCCTACACCAGTGTGGTATTTTAAACCCCAGCAAATACATATATGTGTGTGTGTGTCTATACATATATATATATATATATATAAATATATATATATATATAAAGATATATATATATATATGGAAGTATAAATATATATATTTATATATATATATATATATATATATATAAATACATATATATATATATATATATCCTCTATATATATATATATATCCAGACATATATAGAGGACCTTTATACAATACAGAATATAGATAGATAGATACAAATATAATAATAATAATAATAATAATAATAATAATAATAATAATAATAATAATAACAATAATAATAATAATAATAATAACAATAATAATGATGATGATAAATACACATATATACAAAACATTTTCTATTCTTTTCACCAATTTATCAGCTAACTTTTAACGTGCAATTTTCTTGTTGAGAGGATATACCCTTTCATCAGTGATAGATAAAAACATTCTAATTTCACTGAAGTTTTAAGAGAATGAAACAAAAAACAAATATAAAAAGGATGATAAAAAAGAGAAACAAACAAACACTGAAACAAGCCATTCCTCCACAGCCTCAGGCTCGACAACTCACTGTATTTGGAGGAGGATGTCATCTCCCCTCAAAGCAAAGACGTTATACGAAAAATTGCACAATATGTGTGTCATGCAGTTTGCCTCAGGTCCTAGACAGAGAGGTAAGATCTTGCCAGTGTCACCCTACCTTGCTGTGCTCACCATTCAATGTACTGAATCTAAAGAGGAAATCTGTCAAGTGTAAATAGACAAAGATTTTTAATCAAAAGTCCTATCTTTCTAATTTTATTTAAATTAGCCTGAAATGAAGTTTAACTGGATTTCCTTTTACCTAAGTGTTTCTTTCCTCTTCCTCTCCTCTTTTTTTATCCATCAAAAAGCTTTGAATCAATTTCATGCCCTACAAATGCTGTTTACCCTCTTGGGTGTGAAACATCTGCTGCTCTCATTGGCTTCTTGTGCTCTTCCTTCTCTCTCTCTCAGCCTTTTTTCAGACCTTTCAGAGGCTTTTTGCAGTTCAGGCTTGCTGTGAAGATGCTTAAATACTCATAATGTGGCCTCAAGAATGACCAGGTGGAGGAATGTTACATCCTATTCTCTTAGAAGAAACACTGGAAACCATAAAAACTATTAGTGCTGCATTCGGTTCTTTGTCTTTTGTCTTTTCTGGTTTCTTTTAATAATGGGGGCTCCAGGCCAAGCACAGCATGAGACCCTTTCTCATCGTAGTAAACATTCAGAGTGTGATCAAAATGTTTTGAGGCTTTCATGAGGGGATTTTGAGATGGAGATACTTTTCTGTTACATTTTTTAATCCTTGTGTTGTCTTAAAGGGATTTTGTTTTTCTAAGTGGGGTTGTTTGAGGCACATGGCATGTGCCTGAACATGTACACAGTGTCACAGCTCAGATCTCTCTCTGTTCAGAAATGTCAGGACAGATACCATTGCTATACAACCCTGTAAATGGTGCCAATCCCTCTGTTTAATTTTAAGAATTGTGGGAGAAAGCAAGCCACAGAAACAGTGTGGCGTCATCATATGCTACAAACTTTTTTATATCCGCTTCATTTCCCACAACCAAGCTGCTTTGATTCGGCACTATTTAAGACATACAACAGACTACATATACAATGCATTATCACCTGTCCTAAGATTTCTGAAAAGGGAGAGAACTGAGCTGTAACACTGTTGCACACATTCAGACTCATGCTATGTACCTCATACAATATCACAGAAAAAATATATATATACATATATATATATATATATATATATATACAGTATATATCCCTTTTAAAATTGTGTATTGTCCTAGGAAAAAGTGGCTGACCTTTTCTAAACTAAGTAAAGCAAATGAACTCAATTATTAGCCCAAAATCTGTTTTGCATAAAGGAACAACCACTAAATTATTAAAAACTTTATAAAATATAGTTTGGCCTCTTCATCATGAAAAAGGCTGTAGTAAATTATGAAAAACATCTTTGAACAAATTAACAGATACCTTGTGGATGTTTTAAGGCATCAATCTGATGCAAAATAATGGGGAATATATCTATAATCCAGAGGGTGTGTACAAAGGGTAAAAAGCTGGACAAATCAAAGTGGTTTGGATGTGCAAATCTCGCGTTCATGGATTCAAATATTCAAAATTTCAGTGCAAAATGGATCCAACCCAATTGCAAAAAGCACTGTATCCTCAAAGGCCTGTGCTATTTGCTTTAGGCAGTAAAAGTGTTGATATTTAATGACAGAGATCTGTGTGAAATCCATACAATTCCCCTATCTCTCTAGTTTCTCCCTCCTTCTTCTCACTAATTGTCCTGTGACTCTAATTTAATGATGTCATTTACAAGCAGAACAGCTAAAATTATGTACTTGAATACCTTGACAAATCAACTACGAAAGTAGCCAAATTATATTTTACTAAGTGGCTACAATGTGCTTTGACCACAGAAGTTTCAGAGCTGTGGCTTGACATCTGCATTGAATATACACTCAACAAAAACATAAACGCAACACTTTTGTTTTTGCTCCCATTTTTCATGAGATGGACTCCAAGATCTAAAATTCATTCCAGATACACAATATTACCATTTCTTTCAAACGTTGTTCACAAATCTGTCTAATTGTTTGATAGTGAGCACTTCTGCATTGCTGAGATAATTCATCCCACCTCACAGCTGTGCCACATCAAGATGCTCATCGGACACCATGATTAGTGCACAGGTGTACCTTAGACTGTCCACAATAAAAGGCCACCCTGAAATGTGCAGTTTTGTCTCACAGCAAAATGCCACAGATGTTGCAAGCATTGAGGGAGTGTGCAATTGGCATGCTGACAGCAGGAATGTCAACCAGATCTGTTGCTCGTGCATTGAATGTTCATTTCTCCACCACAAGCCGACTCCAAAGGCGTTTCAGAGAATATGGCAGTACATCCAACCGGCCTCACAACAACATTCCACAGGCTACAACTGACAATCTGATAAACTCTATGCGAAGATGTGTTGCACTGCATGAGGCAAATGGTGGTCACACCAGATACTGACTCGTTCTGAGTCCCCAGACCCCCAATAAAGCAAAAAAAAAAAATGCACATTTCAGGGTGGCCTTTTATTGTGGACAGTCTAAGGCACACCTGTGCACTAATCATGGTGTCTGATGAGCATCTTGATGTGGCACACCTGTGAGGTGGGATGGATTATTTCAGCAAAGCAGAAGTGCTCACTATCAAACATTTAGACAGATTTGTGAACAATGTTTGAGAGAAATGGTAATATTGTGTATCTGGAATGAATTTTAGATCTTGGAGTCCATCTCATGAAAAATGGACCACAGAAGTTTCAGAGCTGTGGCTTGACATCTGCATTGAATATATATAAACATGTAGAATATATGGGTGGCTTGGTGGCACAGCAGGTAGTGCACGTGCCTCACTGCAAGAAGGTCCCCGGTTCAATCCCCAGGTCGGACAGGGCCTTTCTGTGTGAAGTTTGCATGTTCTTCCTCTGCATGTGTGAGTTCTCTCTGGGCACTCTGGCTTCCTCCCACAGACCAAAAACATGCTCATTAGGTTAATTGGTGACTCTAAATTGCCTTAAGGTATGAGTGTGTGGGTTGTCTGTCTCTCTATTGGCTACTTTCCACTAGCACGCCTTGGCCCTATTCTACTCAGCCCTACTCGATTTGCAGCGTATTTCCACTTGCCTGGTACCTCCTAAAACAAGCTAGTTTTAGTACCTGTTCCGCTCTGGTTCCAAGCCAGCTGAGTCGATACTGGAATATGATGTCACCGACTGCCAGCTACTGATGGGTCAGACAATGTCGTCATCAATGAGTAATGAGCGCGATGACCTAGCATGCTCGCGGTAGCTACCGTTAACTAACCCTCATACGTCTTTTCTTTGCAGCTCGATGGCTCTCGTCCTCAGCTTCATTTTGTTGTATAGCTGCCAAAACTCTCCTGTGCTTCTCAAGAGGTATTTCTTCTTGCCACCTGCAGCCTTCTTCTGCTTTCCTTTTTTACTCGGTTTGTGACAAAAAGCCACAGATTGTTGTGTCGAGCTCAAAATGACGTCACCGCAGTGCCGCTCATCTGTTTACAGCAACACTGCACCCCGTTGGACAAGCGACTGGGGCTAATGGAAAAGCAGCATAAGGCAGGTAGAGTAGAGCCGGGTAGAGTCGAGTAGAGTAGAGTAGGGCTAATGGAAAAGGGCCATATGTGGCCCTGAGGTTGGCTGGTGACTGGTTCAGGGTGTACCCCGCCTCTTTTTACTTATAAACAAACATTTCTTTTTAATCCAAATGCTTACATTGCCATTTTTTATAAAAGACAAAAAAATGTGGTGCCTCTGTTAAATACTACCTTTTTGTAAACAACCTTTTTTACTGAAATATGAACAACCTCTTTCCCCACAACATAAAAATAGAGTTCACTTGAACTCTTATGAGAAATATTGTGTCCTGAAAGTTGGGCTGAGTATTTGCTTCTGTAAAACAATAATAAATAATACAACAAAAAAGGGGGACCAGTTCAAGAATAAACTGTTTGAAGCCAAGCCAAGGGGGGTAGATGTCCAGAGGCACTAATGTTTTTGATCCATTGCATTGGTTTCATGACTAAATCACATCTGGAAAGGGTCCCAACTGCCCCGGTCATTTCTTAGTACAGCCCTGTCTACAGGTAAAGCTGCCAATGCTGATTACTCAGTGCTTCAATTTAATCTTTTTACTAAAATTGTGTCTCTGAGGCCCAAAGAGCTTTTATAGGCAATAACAATTCCCTCTACCATGAAGGGTCTGTTTGGGACGTCTTATAAAATATAAGTTATATTTATGAACATCCATTAAAAGCTATAGGAGTCTGTCTCTGCCTCTTTTTTTTTTTTTTTTAGCTAAGATTTGCTTTTCTTTGGGCTGTCGGATTTGGAATGATTTTAGAAGCTTTAATTACGATCCACCCCCGGGTTTCAATACAGTGCAACGTTAACAACTGAAAAACAGCTGCTCATAACAGAGTGCAATCTAAGGGGGAGATTTAGGCATCTAAGCAGATGGGTTTGATGTCCAGTAATCTGCATGTACATAGAAAGTCTTGTTTTATGTGGATCCAGACTCGAGGATTTGTTGGTACAATTTGCAGTCTACAGCATAAAGGAATGCAACATGAAATCATAATCCATGATTTGCTATCATTCAAGTTGAAAATACGTTTTTAGAAAATGGAATTGAGATTATGTGTTTGGCCTTTTGATGTAAATAAAACTTACCCCTAAAAACCATGACTGCACATTTGAAGAGAGCTAATAACCTATAAATCAAGTTATTCGTCTCTAGACGTCTGAAGGTTTTCAATTCAGCGTCTGCTTTCACAAGCATTTGGACCTACAGATTCTGTTTTGTTTTGCTGTTTTTCTTTCATGGAGAAATGACCTTCTCCGCTCCCAGCAAGTCTCTCCTCTGAGTTTTCTATTACCACAGCGGGAGATTACAAGGGTCCAAATCCCCAAAGATAAATATTCCCACGGTTATCACGGCCCCTCCATACTGAGAGTTGGTTTGTATGACAGGTTTATATCCAAAAGGTCAAAGTAAAAAGTCATTTGATATATTTGTGTTGTTGGAAAAAGTCTAAATCCATATAGCCAAAATAGGCAGATATGAAGCAGCTCCATGCATTACAACATCCAAATCTGAGAATAATAAGAGAGGCAGCGCTACTCCAGAGATTTTAAACAAGGTTTTACAGAGGACTTTTTCCATGCTAGACACAGATGAACCCCTCCATGCATGTTTTTCTCGTGTATGCATGGATGGGTTCTCTCTGGGTACTCCAGCCTCCTTCCACTGACCAAAAAACATGCTTGTTAGGTAAATTGGTTACTCTAAATTGCCCTTAGGTGTGAGTTAGACTGGTGACTGGTTGTTTGTCTCTCTATGTAGCCAAACAATTGGCTGACAACCAGTCCAGGGTGTACTTGCCTCTCTTCCAATACGAGCTGGTATCGGCTCAAGCTCCCCCAAAAGTGATGCGTTCTAGATAATGGATGGATGGATGTACAACCACTACTGTTTAGTAAATACATATATTACAAAATTGTCTGAGATAACTGTAGAGCAAATTCTCAATACCACAGAACAATCACCACAAGCCAATGACTTAACCTCTGGACCAGTAACTGGAAGTAGGACAAAAACAAATTAATAAGGTTGATTGTTGGTATGTTTGGTCCAGACTGAACAATCTCTGGTTGTATTTTTTTGAAAAGTTTTTTGATTTGACAAAAAAAAAATAAAAAAATAGAAAAGCACTCGGAGAGCGCAGACCTCCGCCAGCGCCACAGTCCTCAGCCATATTGTGATTTTGACCATAAATATTAGTCCTACCTTTATGTCATCAGATATTTCGATTCCTTGACCATGAAAACATACCATTAGTAATTGGATTCATAATGATATCTATTTTAGTTCAGTAGTTATTCACAGAAATCACATTTTTCTCCATGGTGGCCAGTCGCTGATCCGGATCAACACTAAAATCGAATCAGTACTTCCCTTTCCCATGCTGAACATTTCCTGAAAATTTCATCAAAATCCATCCATTACTTTTTGAGTTATTTTGTTCACAGACGGACAGACAGACAAACAAATTCTCCCGAAAACATAACCTCCTTGGTGGAGGTAAAAATGTGTCCACTTGAAAACCAGGTTCAAGGGATCAACTAGAGTTCAGTTACCAAGAATGTCTAAGCCATCTGAACAGAACAAGTACCGAATAAGATCAGACATTAAGCAGCGACTTGTGGCTTGAACTTGGCCAAACATCACAGTGGTGAGTAAGCTGCATTGGTATTAAATTACACAATCATATATGTGAGTTAATGTAAAAACTAACAACCTTTAGTCCACCAAACTGACTAGAGTCTGTAAGTCTGAGAAGATTATGGCTGTACATTGTTTTGGGTATGGTGACAGCCTTTGTACAGCTTTTTTCAAACTTTATTGGTCGAGAAAGTGCCTTATTGCTTTTGTCCAAACCGCTTACATTCCTTACAGACAGATGGAACAAAAAGCCCCAGCTAGTGACAGGTGACTGCCTTCAACACCATCAAACAGGCTTTGGTCTCTTTGACAAAAGGGCAGTGTGAGAGGTAGCCAAACCAAATTAAAAGTGCAGTAATGATGCAGCCTGACCCCTAAGCCAAACCAACTCCACAAGACTTTGTTTGTGAAAGTGATTTAAGGAGCCCATAAAGCTTACAGAAAATTCATGTGGTGAACTTCAATACACTTCAATACACAGAACTCTTGGGACATCCCACAAAACAAACTAATTCCTACATACTTATGCAAGATAGATAGATAGATAGATAGATAGATAGATAGATAGATAGATAGATAGATAGATAGATAGATAGATAGATAGATAGATAGATAGATAGATAGATAGATAGATAGATAGATAGATAGATAGATAGATAGATAGATAGATAGATAGATAGATAGAAATAACAAGCTTTGTTTGTTTTTTAAGCTTATTCCTCTATTCCATACTCTGTTGCTTCAGTGTCACAGAGAAAAAAGATGTACCTTTAAGTGTTGGTGAGTTATGCTAAGAAGTAACTTTAGTTTTTGACTGGCCTCTACTGACTATGAGAAACAAAGCTTTTGTTATCAAACACCTTCCTGTTTTCTTAAAAAGCTCTCATGCACTTACCATGGGAACAAGGTTGGATAGACGTAAAACCCATCCCATTGCTGGGTGATTAATCAAACTCTTTGCTATTAAAAAAAAAAACTGTTGGGAAAAACAAGTCACAAATACAGTGTGGGCTCATCACATGCTACAGATAGTTTCTTTACATTTTACATCTTCCTTATCACCACCAAATCATTTGGATAAGTCACTAATTTGAGACAAGGCACAGCCGACTAAAACTTAGCTGTGACACTGTGGCAGAAGTTCTGGCTCATGGCATTTATCTCACACAACCCACTTAAAACTAAATAAATAAATACACTGGACCTATCCCTTCAGTTAACAATGAATTTGATACATATTTAATTGTTTTTATACAGCTGTAATGTAACTGCATTTCAGTGCAATATTACGTGTTTCTTTTACCCTATTAAAATCATTGCAAAGATTTCATAAAATCAGTGAGTAATCAAAATCAAGTGATATAATTGTGTTTAGAACTATTTTCTTAATCAAGCAACATCACATCCCATAGATTAGTGAGGCATTCTTTCTGGTGTGTCCAGTAAAACAGCAATTGTGCTGGTTGTCTTTTTTTTTAATACTTCTGTATGTTGGAGGCACTGGTATTAATTTCATTTGTCAGAGAAGCTACAATTAAGATAAAAAAGAAGCTCACCTTATTTCCCCCTTCAATGACCTTATGCTTGAGCATATATGATGACAAAACCCCGAGGCTGAGTATAAAGGTCAGGATGCTTTTGCAGTCTTTTGCAGATACATGACTGGAAGTCTGAGTATATTTCTGTTAAAAAATCAAATGAAATTAACATTGGTAAATCTAGATGACTGAGCCATTCCATTTCATGTCTGAAGAACCAAAATAACAAACAGAACTGCCGGGAAAAAAAGAGAAAATACTATTATGGTTGTTCTGGTTTTCTCAGAGGATTATGCAACTTAACAATATGATGCTGATAAAAAACAGACCCTAGAACCCGTCCAAATCATCCCTCAGCACTCGCATTTAATCCCAAAAGATGTATTTGATAAAAAATGCTGGCATAATGCTCGCTGTAATCCCGCTGATCACTGCTGTAGTGTGAAACACAGGCGATAATGCTCTTACCCAGTAGATTAAGGTCAGACTATAGGCGTTTGCATGTGCCGAGATGCTGAAGAGGGTATTCGACGGTGACAAATCTATCCAGTGAAAATAATATTTCCAAAGATCATAACCCTATGCATGAGAATCTTTTTGAGGAGGGACTGAAGATCTGTGCTGTTGTCTGATAAGAGAAACTCTCTTCTGAACATTTATCTTCCTCTGTCAAGCAGTTTAAAAAACGGGAGTTTAATCTTGTCCCATTTTAACATTCTCCAGAGCCATATATTGTACCCTTTAGTGTTCCCAATACAAAACGGCTCATTACAGAATGCTTACTGTTATGTGCTGCGAGTGTTGTGTTGCTACATCTAAGGTGGGCTGTTTCTGTTAACCCTTGCCTGTGCCATAAACGGGTCACCACTCTGGGGAGGTGATTATTCTCCAGCCTGGTTAATGGTGCTTACTGACAGCACTTAATGAAAATTAATGACCAGCTTTAGGAAGCCGTGTGCACAAAATAGGGCAGCAAGTGTATTTTTGCTTGAAGATCTCATATTCAGGCACCGAGCAAAGCGTGGATTCAGATGGATAGATGTACAGATAAAAAAGGATAGATGGGGGCGCGAGGAGTTTTCAGAAAAATGTAAATGTGTTTGTAGTCCTTGCCAGTGTGTCCCTATGCTGAGTAAACCTTCAAAAATAAATCAAAATTCCCTGCGGTAATACCCCAAATTTACTTGATGAAATGAACTCCTGGATGTATTTCTGTCTACTAATAACAAATTTCAGATCCTGGCCAAGCCTCTGATGAACTACCTTGGCAGTATTCTTGCTTCATCATCCTCTCATTGGTCGGCCCAGCTGGCTGCAGAGAGAGAAAGCGGCACCAGCTAGAGGAGATCAGCCTCCGCTCTAAGCCTGTGAGAATCCCATTAATGAGTATTAATGGATGTCTTGGAATGCCGCGATCCCCACAACACGCATGAGATCTACAGCCTCTTAATCTGACTCAGGCTTAAAGATTAGGTTTTACTGGATTTACAGGTGGATACATTTTACTTACTGCGTTTTGGACATTCGCTCATTGCCCTCATCATGCAAAGGCAAACAGCAGATTAGAGCGAGAGGGTCTGTGCCACATTCTAAGACACTGAAGTGATTGAGTGTCGTACGGAGGATCAGGAGAGTTTACATGATGTGATAGCAGGGCCGCTTTACTTCTTTGACCAGTTGAGTTGCACTGGCTGTAGGAAAGAAATAAAGGGAGGTAAGCACTTAAATAAGAAAGAAGTGGCTCTTGATCTGTATATTTCAAATGAATGGCATTTAAATTTTATTTTATCACAATTTTAAATCAAACATGAGTCCACAATGACAATATGAAGGTGATCTTAACACTGTTCTGATTTCAAACAAATGCAAAGAGACATATTTTATGATCTTTTATGGCCTTGACCTTTAGATTTATTGTTTGAATCAGTGTTTGAAAGCTAAACCACTGTGGTGTGAATCCATTACTTGGAGCAGCAATCCAAGCCTTCATATTTTTTTTTTCCTGGGGCCCTCTGTGCAGTTGGAGTGGGCCCCAGTATAACCAACCTGGAGATCCTTGATTACAAGTCAAGGTCTTAAGTGTAGGAGGTACACAATGTTGCCAAAGATTTTTACTTGCCTGCCTTCAAACACATATGAACTTGAGGAACATCCTGTTGTTAATATATAGGTTTAATATGATGTAAGTTCATCCTTTGTAGATGGAACAGCTTCAACTCTTCTGTTCAGGATTTTTGAACCATTCTTCTAGAAGCGCATTTGTGAGGTCAGACACTGATGTTGGAAGAAAAGGCCTGGCTCACAGTCTCTGCTCTAATTCATCCTAAAGGTGTTCTATGGGGTGAGGTTGGGACTCTGTGCAGGCCAGTGAAGTTCCTCAACACCAAACCTGCTCATGTTGGAACAGGAAGGGGCTGTCCCCAAACTGTCCCCATAAAGTTGGGAGCATTAAATTGTCGAAAATGTCTTGGTGTCCCAAAGGAACCCCTTGGTTCTTTGCACTGGAACTAAGGGGCCAAGCGCAACGCCTGAAAAACAACCCCTATGATTCCCCCTCTACCAAACTTTACACTTGGACTCAGCTGCTCGGCCATTTGCTCACACATTTGAAGGTGTGTAGCTCTTGATTTTGTGGAACGTTGACAAGCTCTGTGCCTCATGTGCCTCAGCATTCACTGACTGCACTGTTTTTATGGGGCTCTCTACTTCATGGCTGAGTTGCTGTTGTTCCCAATTGCTTCCACTTTGTTATAAAACTACTAATAATTGGTTGTGGAATTTTGTGTAGAAAAGAAATTTCACAGCTGGTCTTATTTCACAGGTGGTCTCCTATCACAGCACCATAATGGAATTTACTGAGCTTCTGAGAGCAAACCATTCTTTCACAAATGTTGGTAGCAGCAATCTGCATGACTAGGTGTGTAATTTTTTGCACCTGTGGCCATGGAAGTGATTGGAACACCTAATTCAACGCTGGATGCGTGAGTGAATACTTTTGGTAATATAGCGTATGTTGGATTAACACCTAATCTCATTAATTTTGCATTGTTTCCCATTGCAGTACAACAAATATATCACAGCTGTTTGTTTATAACTCATTTAAACAGTCATGACTTCTGATTACCATTTTAAAGCATTACATATCACGTTTATAACTATAATTCCACTGCACCACAGGCACATCATAACACATTATATTATAAACACTTTAATAATGTGCTGATCATGAAAAAATAAGGGAGCACAATAAAACATTGTTACCTTAATTTCTTTGAGTTGCAAACTTTTCCATGAGCTTATGAAATATACACTAAAATTAATTATTGATGCACTCAATTTGTACTTGCTGCCACCTTGGCATAAAAAAGTACAAGATGCTGCCAGTTACAGAAAAGTTAAAAATGGGAATATTTCCAAGGTTGAGTGTCTTGAAAAGGTTTCAGAACTCCAGAGGTTCATCTCCAGCTTGATCAGAGTTTGACAAAATTAGGACTCCCAAGACTGTGATCCAGCTATTTCTGCATCAGACTCCTTGCTTGTCCCAAGAGGGGCGCAGCGTTGCTTATTTTGTTTTGATATGTTTCTAGTCTCATTTCTAGTTTTCACCTGATAAGATCCCGATGACGTGAGAGGGAGTGAGTCATCCCACAATTTTCTGCAGGTTGAAAAGTCAGCAGAAAGATTAAATATTGACCCAAAACACAGTTGTTACATTTGTCTAGGGGCAAAAATAACATGTTATTTTTTTCTTGACTCCATGTTTTTAAATTTATTCCTCAAAACATGACCTTCAATATTGAGTGACTCATAATAAGTTCCCTACAAACACACTGTTACCAACACATCTGCTGACTGTCTTTTGCAACAAAAAAAAAAATGATTTTTTGGGACATTTAAACATTGCATAGATTTTAATAAATCTACAAAATATGCATTTAATTAAGCACCCCCTAAAGTTCCCCTTTTTGCAGGGCTGGAAGAGCAAAGGTAAATGTGCAGGATAAGTGAGGTGGAATAAGTTTGCAAGGTAAAGATTCCACTTAATTTACAAAGGAGTCATGCATCAATGCAAATGTACAATACAGTACATTTACATAAACTTACAAAAGTGTGTCTTGATATAAAGTGGTATCATCCTTGTGTGCATTAAACTGCATGTATCTTTCTTGTTTTCATGTGCCTTCACACATCTGTACGCTTACAGGTTACAGTATCTGTCATAGATAACAGATTTTATGTCTGGCTTCTTCGTGTGCTATTCCACAGAGGCCCAGCCGAGATATTAGCAGTCAATACTTGCACGCGGCATCTGAAACCATCGCAATTTATGGGTCTTGTTTCTGCTGATACAGCCTGGCTGTCAAAATCATCAGTGTGCGCACACAAACAGCGGTCCTACTGGAGGCACGGAATCGCATACAGAGCAGACACAACACACACACCCGGAGAACGAGAGGGAGGGGTGGAGAATTGAATCTCTCAGCCTCTGTCTCTGCCTCTCAGCCTCTCCTTTTCTTTTTCTCGGCCTGTTTATCTTCCCCTGCCTCTCCCACTCCTCAGTACTTCATGCTATTCAGAGATTATCTTGTTTTCTTCCACTTCCACAGAGGCAAACCTCATCAAGCTGGGATTTGTGTGGAAAGCTGTCACTCAAAACCCCTCAGCCGTGTTTACAAATAATCTATAGCATTAAAAGAGAATAGCTGAGATTATTATGGCCATGCTGAAATGCTGCTGCAAAGAATACAATGAATAATAATATCCTCATAAAGAAATAATCATTTAATTGACAGAGGGCATTAAGTCGGCAGTAACAACATATTAAAACAGATGGAGGATCAATAATCTGGCACAGCTGTGATATTATTTGCGTCATGTTCACCTCAAATGTCATTTGGTGTATACTGGTGATTTAGAATAACCCGAATAGCAACCCGATAGAAAACCCTTATTTTCTCAGACTTATGATAGTTAAAGGATAAGTTCGGTTTCTACAGCTTTCACATTGTTTATAGAATGAAGCAGAACAATATACTCACCCAGAAGGCTTTCCTGATCTAAACAGTGCTTCGGGAAATATTTAGATCCAAAATCGAGCGGTGGGCATCCATATAATGGTAGCACACAGGGCATAAAGCGCCGCTCCTAAAACTGCATTAATCGTCCAAAAACTCATTAGTTTCACCAACATTCCATCATGGTCCGCTCGGGCTACTCCTCCATTACAGTCTGTGTCAGTCCAGACATTTTTTCGTAACTGTGCCGACCTCTAAACTGAAGAAGAAGAGCGCTTGCTCCGCGCATGCGCAGTGCAGCTCATTGTTTCAGGGGAAGACAGCCGGCTACACAACGACTTTCTTCTTCCAGTTTTGTGCAAAATGGACGAATATCTGTCGGATGAAGATGTTGTAGAGGAAAACTTTGAATATGATGGGTGTCCTTACAGTTTCGAGCCAGAGTTTAAAAATGAGGAGCTCGTCGAAAGGAGGACGCGGAGGCAGCGCTCCAGAGAGTACTGCGCAGGCGCGGAGGCAAACATTCTTCTTCTTCAGTTCAGAGGTGGGCACAGTTACAAAAACATGTCTGGGGCGACACAGACTGTAATGGAGGAGTAGCGTGAGCGGACCATGATGAAATATTGGTGAAACTAATGAGTTTTTGGATGATTAATGCAGTTTTAGGAGCGGCGCTGTATGCCCCGTGTGCTGCCATTATACAGATGTTCGCCGCTCGATTTTGGATCTAAATATCTCCCGAAGCACTGTTTGGATCAGGAAAGCCTTCTGGGTGAGTATATTGTTCTTCTTCATTCTATAAACAATGTGAAAGCTGCAGAAACCAAACTTTTTCTTTAAGAAGCATTTCCCTAATAAAGGCAATAATTCCATAAATCAAGCAAGTCTGACTCATTGGACGAAGGGTGAAAGGCAAGGTACACCCCATACTGATTGCAAGCCAGTCACAAAGCTGGCATGAGGAGAAAAACAGTCATTCACAGAAACACACTCTTACACCCAAAGGTAACTGAGAGTCACTATTAAACGTGACTACCATGTTTTTTGGTCTATAGAAGGAACCTGTACCACCCAAAGAAAACTCAAACTTACAAACTCCACTCAAAGACGTCCTGCAAGACTGAGTGTTCAGACCGGCAGCGTCCTTGCTGTGAGGCACTAGCAGTACCTGCTGAGCAGTGTTGGGGAAGTTACTTTTAAAAAGTAGTGTATGCTTGTTACTCGTTACTTCTGAAAAAAGTAACTTGTTACTTTACTCAGTTACCCTCTATGAAAGTAACTTTTCATGTTACTCGTTACTTTTACATTGCTTGATCTTGGACAGAAGCCCATATCTGTTCCTAAATGTGAAGGCTTACAGAAAGATCTACTACAGAGAATATAACAGTTTTTTGTGCTCTTTATTTTACAAAATGTCACATACCCTGTGGAATGTGAGCTCCTGCCCAGTGTTTCCACATTTTGCTTTTGAAATAAGCAACTATGTTGATAAAAACAAGCCCAAAATAAGGAAGCTCCAGATATTTACTTTCCTAATGTGATAAACTACTTTTTAAAAAGAGAAGTCTACATAAATTATGTTCAGTTTCATCAACATTACATTTCAATATCACAGTGCCAAGCATCTATTCAAGAAAAAAACGTCGCTTATAATAAGCAGACCTGGCAATTTTGGCTTTGGAGCATGCGCTATGTGCCTGAGTGTGTTTTGGGGGGGGTGCACGATAAACAGGAAACAAGGAAGTGGATAACCTGCCTACTGCAGTCGTGTTTTGCTTTATGTTGGGTGCTGGAAGGTAATCAAGGGTATTCACACAGACAGAAAGGCCCCAAGAAGCAACTTCACTTTTAGAAACAAGCCCAAAAAACCACGACCCTCGGCCGTGACTCACAAGATTTGCGGCCCTTAGACGCTTATAACGAGCAGACTTGGCAACGCTACTTGTGTCTGTGAATAGTTGAGAAGGTAGTATCGGTGTCAGATCGGTCCTAGGTTAAAGTAACGTTGTGCTGCATTCAAAAAGGAAGTATGTTTCACTACCAAATTTTTGGTAGCAGCGCGTTACTTTACTTTTTACCCGAAAAAGTAGTTACGTTACTGTAACGTGTGACTTTGTAACGCGTTACACACAACACTGCTGCTGAGCCAATGAGCAGCCTTCCAATGCTTTCTCCACACCCAACATAAAAAAAACAAAAATCATTAGAGTTTCGTCACCACTTGACAAAATTTTGAGCATGTATATGGGGATTCAAATGGTTCATATCACTGAGGTGGATACTTGTCCTTCACACCTAGAAGTGGTGTGAGACAGAGGCAGCCTGTCACTTTCTACAATCTCTGTCTTCTTTCTGTTCTTGATAACAAGAATCTTAATGCCCCAGAAAAGTCCAAACTAGAAATGCTTCCATTTGATGATCCTCATCATCCTTTGGAGCCATATGTGGAGATTGTCCTGGTGATGGCCCCTGTGCTGCTTCACTTGTACTTGTCCTGGTATGGAGAGAAGCCCACTCCTTCTTCCTCACCCCCCCATCTATTTTTTCTGTGATTGGTTCTCCTGAGGTTCAGCATATTCTCTCTGGCAAAAATGCAAACTGAATTACTCCTCGTAAGTCAGAAAAACACACCAGTAGCCAGCTACCAGTTAAGGTAACTGCTGTTGTGCTGGCTGACTTTGCTCATAATACAGCCCATGACATGTCTTAAATACTTGAAATTACTGGATACTGAAAACACTCTGAAGAGTTCCTCCCTGTTTTTCCTTTTTCCAGTTCAGTTTCAGAACACGAAAATAACTCTGTAGATGAGAAATGTACTTCCTCCTCTGTCTATGATGTTACCCTCTGTACCATTTATGCTGGATGCTGATTGGCTATTGCATAAAGGCTTCTGGCAAAGTTGTTGATGGAGTTGCAAATTTTCAACTTGAGCGAAGGAGCGAAAGAAGCGACATTCACATCAGTTGGTGAGTGATGTGAATGTTGCAAGTGTGAGTGACGCAAACTGTGCAGTCTCTCTTTCTATTTACTTTGTATGTGGTTTTATCACACAACAAACTTAAATTCACATTAAAGGAATATTTCACCCAAAGAATGATATGCCTTAATTTTCTACTCACCCTCATGCTGAGCAACACTCTGGAGCACTTTTTTGATGTCTCAAATGCAGCCGGAGGTCCAGGGGGATTTTCGCTGTCAACAAACGTCCATCTAACAAGGGACAGCGGAGCCCGAAGAAAAAGGTCCATAAAAGTCCACAAAAACGAGCCTATTTTCCTTCATACTGCTCGTCCGCTGTAATCCAAGTGTCCTGAGCGGGTAACGTCCATAATTAATTCGAAACGAGGTCATTTAGCTTTTATGGACTTTTTTTTTTTTTCTTCCGGCTGCCCCCTGTTAGATGGACGCTTGTTGACAATCATCTGGACTCCGCCGCTGCATTTGAGACATCAAAAAAGTGCTCTAGAGTGTTGCTCAGCATGAGGGTGAGTAGAAAATTAAGGCAAATCATTCTTTGGGTGAAATATTCCTTTAAGTGTGAGCACAGTATTGACCCGTAACATAACAAAATCACAGCATAAGATGCCATGTCCACCACCACAAAAATACTGGAGCTATTACAACTGCCATGTTGACCTTTAGCATTTATTAATGTTGTGGAAACACTGGGTGTGATGCTAAAGGCTGTTAAATAAGGAGGAGGGAACTTTCTTTATCAAATTTATGTTCTGTGCCACTCATTTGTAATTGATCATGTTCTGCTGCCAGGATTCTCGTGTAATATATAAGTCAACCCCACCCTGCAATGTTGCCAATTAGACTTTTACCAACTTGAGAAGAGACACTCTGCTAAGGTCTGCCTACCTCTGCTTCACATTTAAAAAAAACAAAATTAAGGGCTCCTTAGAAGTAAACTTTGCCCTTTACACAACATGAAGGTTCAGTCTGGTCTGCTCGTCCATATGGAAAGACCTCATAGAAAGTGTTTGGGAATGAGCAGAAACTTTCAAAAGCATATCAGGCAGGTGATTGGACAGGCACAGCCAATCACATTTGTTGCAGGGCCATTAGAAATTGTAGTAGACTGGCTCTACTGCTGTGGAGTAAAGGACTGTATGTAAGACACTATGTCCATATCTGATAAAACTGCTACTTAAGCTGCAAGCATCTATGCTAATATCTGTCCTCAGCAGGCACTTCCTGCTGTCATCTTATGCTTTGTTCTCACCTCTTCCTGCTCTGAAGAGTCTGATTGGACTTTGCTGCTTTGGGCAGCTCACAATGATTGTAGTTTGGCGCTTGGCCAGATGGATCTGCTCGATTACAGACATGAATTAGGCAGATCCATCTGCACTGTAAGATTACGAATCTCCCACTAAAGAAAAAGCTATAGAATTGGCCTTTTTGTGTGCTGCAGTCATTCCTAGAATGCTTTGCAAGTAGGTCACAGCACTAGGAAGTCCACTTTTAGCAACTTTTGTCTACCGGAATGATCCAGAAAATGAAAGCTGTGGTCTGCTGTTAGGGGGTACGCCATATGAGTGCAGTTTTTTGTTCCCATTTTAATTAATAGAGGCTTTGCTTTCAACTTTTAAAACAAATAAACAGCAGGATTGGGCAGAGCTGACACTATGTTTCTATCAGCCACTGTTTTGATTGACAGCTCCCGTTGTGTGTTTAAAGCTCTCGATAACCCACCCATGTTGGATATTATGTTTTTGCATGCTCTTACACAAATACAATTATAGCAAGACATTTTGGTTTTAAGCTTATTTTTGAACCAATCTAAAAACTGTGAATCAGTAAACACACTCAGCTTCCATTTTTAGACTTCAATTATTTCAATTTGTCACACTGGATATGCCAAAAGCCTCAAGAGATAGATGAAAGAGGAGTGCAAGGTTTGCTAAGCGATCAAGGGCTGATAAGTCAAACTGATAAACCCCCACGCTGGTTTCTCTGGTGGCGCAATCTAACATACCTGTTTGTATCAAGCTATACTGTCAATAGCATGCAGTGATTTGATCTCTGCCTTGGGGCCCTCTGATAATTACCAGGCGAGAGCATCAATGAGGATTTATTGGTCTTTGCTCCACAGTGCACAAAAGAGCCTGCCTTTAATCTTTGTGGGGTGAGAGCCTTCGACTTGTTAGCATTGAGTGAAAAGCCCCCCGTCGTTTCTTTATCCTTGACTAATCATTAGAGGAAATTAGCGTGAGCAGGGACTGCACGAGGGGATGCAACAGGAAGACAAATGGGAAAAGGGAACAGTACTTAAAAACAAAATGGTCACTCTTAGTAATAAATGGGCCATGTATGACCATGAGAAGCAGAGAAAGTAAGTAGTGAGTGAGCATTAGAGGAAGCTTTCTATTACTGGTGAATGGACAGTCTCATCAATTTGAAAAGGATTGTAATTATCCAGAGAAGTTCTTTAAATGATGTGAGGCTGTGTGTTTTGGGAGCACACAACAAAAAGCATCTATGTTGAACATTAGCTTAACATACTCTAAAAATCAGTGCATAAAAATGTACAGAAGTTATTCCAGGTTACTACAATATGTATACACAATTGTAAATACAATATGCATATACAATTCAATTCTTTAGTTACTGTTGTTGAAACATGTTGCAAAAACACAGGTTTAAATAGCCATGCACATGCAAACACGTCTTATAATCATGTGTCAATGGAGAGATGTTAGAGTGATGGCGTGCTGCTCCTGAAGAACTGCCACAGAGCAGTTTTGGGGTTAAGTGCCTTGCTCAAGGGCACTTCAGCAGTGCCCAGGAAGTCAGCTGGCACCTCTTCAGCAACCAATCCTGTTGAAGTTGGCAGGTTAAAAAAAGGGGGGGTTGTATCTCAAGGTGTTAGTTTGGGTTTTTTTTACAAGGGGTTGCTAGAGGATCATGGCATTAGTAAATATGGGTGCCAATAAAAGAACTTGGGAGCTTTAAAACTTCTCCAAAAATCTATTTTTGCTTGACAAGAAAGGTCCTGTACAGCATTTAAAAGCTTGAACCAACCCTTTAAGGGAAGCGTTGGCCTTTAAATGTTATTGATAATATGGAATTTTTAATCACTTAGCAGACTATTTTTAGAGCATGTTGTGCCAAAACTGAAGGTCCATTTAAAGCTTAATTTTCAAAATTCTATTTTGGCTCGCCAGTCTCTCATTTCTCATCACAAGCTGGCTAATTGATGTTCAACAGTCTGTGAGTGCCATTAACAGCTCCCTGTCAGAAGATGAGATTGACAAACAAATTAGTTGACAACCCATTTAAATATCAAATTGTGTTGATTTTAGCAATTGGTTGTTGGAGCCCTTAATTATTTCCCAACACCGCTGTCAATGTCGATCCAATATCTTCAATGTTTCTATGTCATAACATGCATTCTATACAGTTGAAGTGTATACTATGAGTCCCTGACTGGTGCCTCTTGTTTCATCAAAATGATTTTTTGTTCCATGTGTTTTCTTGTCTTTGACTTTCAGCAACTGACATGTCATGTGTGTAATGTGGTTAATTAAATCACAACAGTAGAAAGTAATCATGTTCCAGTGAAGTATCTGTTCTTGTCTCTAGTGTTGTTTGACATGCTGGAACATGCAAACTGATTGACAGAAATATCCATTTAAGGTTCAATAGCATTAATTGACATTACAGTAATTACCTGTCAAAGCCATGATTAGAGGAATGAAACAGCAGGTTGTTGCATAATAATGTGACATCTGTATTTTATGAAGAGGATGCTATGTAATAAGCCTCTCTTCTATTCTGTCTGCTCTCGTGTGCTATCATACTGTATCCTGTAGAATTATATTCTTTGAACCTAAGACTGTCAAGGTGTCCTGAAGCCCATATTTGAAGCTCATATGCACAGAACTCCAGAAAAAAATATATACCTGGGTGAATGCACACAGCAACACCATGCATAAAAGAAGTTGTGCTGCTCTTCTTCCCCAGTGACACGTTCCCGTTTCACATGGCGATTGTGCATGACTGTACATGATTGGCAGGGCTAGTTTGATCGGCATGATACTGAAAGAAATTACTGTCTCTCTCCCCGGACACACCCTGTAAATACACCGTCAGTACCAGTAGCGCTTTGAGGGCATTCATCCCACTTCAATTAGGTCAATATAATGACACAACGAGGATTCCATGAATTTCCATCCTGCAGACAAGATGTCAGCTCGTTAAAGCCCAGTATGAGTCACGCAAGCCCTGATTGCGCCCAGTCACTTGCATCACCTTGAATGGGACACAGTCGGAGCACAAACAGATAAGTCCTTGTCAATCATCCTCAGAAAGAAATGCCACGCTAATACCGTTCGCCTTAGGATTGCATTAGGCTTCAACCCTGCTATACTGATGGCGACGGTTCTCAACGACTGTTTTGAACAGTTCAAAACAATCGAGACCATTCCTTGTTTCCTGGTGTTCATCCACAACTATACAACACTGATCCAGATAAAGTGAGAACGGTTCTGCTCTCAGGACCACACTTTCACGCCCCATAGTTGCACATGCACAGAGAGACGGTTAACCCTAACCCATACCCCCTGGATTCATCATCTGGCCGGAAAGAGGGTCCCTGCCCCATGCCTTACCCTAAACCTAACCATAGTTTTAAAAACTTGCCTGAACCTAACTTTAACCAAAAAGCCTACACATGCCTAAACCTACCCTATTTCTGCAGTCCTGCTGAGACAACTTCAATTCACTGGATGGTGTTGTTGCGAAAAACTGACGGTCCTGAGAATGCGGTCTGAGAGTGTAGTCGGTCTTGAGAGTGCTGCCTGCAAGGCTGCAGCGGTATACTAATGGATAAAGTAGCACATGCACCACGACCAAAGCACTTTTCCTTAGGATTATGACAATCGTGCACAATCGGGAATGTGTGACTGGCACTTTAGGGGCAAGCATGAACTAGAAAGATGGGGAATTTTTCCACAAAGTTAAAACAGACTTTTTTGGAGGGCAAGACATCATATAGGATCCCCTCCTTTAAAGGGCAGTGTTTGAAAAAAGGTCAATCGTCAAAATTTGTCCCTGTTGAATGAGAAAAAAAAAGGGCTTTATGTGCAAAAAAGTTTTAAAAACAGCAGCACAGGTGCAGCTTTTGGCAGATAAAACAGTCAAATGTGTCCCTTGGGTGAGGGTTTGAAAAAACAAGTCAATTTTTAACTTTGATGTATCTTTATATCTTCTTAATGTTTGGATGTGCAGCTACAATCCTTTCATTCCACCTTCAAAGGTGATGTGTGAACACTGAGTCTTTACTCCTCTGGCACCAAAGAGATGTAAAAATAACAGGCTCAAGGCAAAGGTTTGGCTTAGCCATGGATAAAGGTCGATGAATCCTCAAAGGGATGAATGTAAGTCAATAGAGTGTCCTCTAAAAAATCATAAAAACTGTTTGTTTGTGTGCACATCTGTGTAGCATCCAAATCTAGGTCACAGAAGCCAATGTGCTGTGCCTTTGGCCTAGGCATATGAACTCTGAGGTCCAAGGAAGGTGACTCCCACAGTGTGTAATTAAACTGCAAACTGCCTCACTAAACATGGCTGCTGCCCTACTGGGCACCTCCCCTCCCTGGCATCTGTGCCCGACACCAGGCCGGCTTCCTTCGCCCATTTTTCACTTCACTCCTCGTGCTGTCAAAGCAGTCAACAAACACAGCAGAGAGGAGGAACCACACCAAACCATTCACCTGAAGGGCTTTGAGTCAGGAACTTAAGAGAGCACAAAGAAAAAGTTTGTCTCACTGAATAAGACATCTCAAAGTGCCTCATTATACCGTGTCTGCAAAAACACTGAGGTCAAAGTTAATAGATGGAGGCAAAGAGCTCTATTTAAAGATGAGGTTTATGTATTCTTTCAGAAAAATGTCAGAAAATGTCAGGCAACCACCATAAAAGGGGAAGTGATATGCTATTGGTTGTTATAGCTCCTTTACTTTACATTATGAGAGCTAAATGCCAAGTTACAGTTAATACTGAGATACTGAGGTGCAATGAACTCATTTATCTTTATTTTAACCACACAATTAATCTGAATATATCAGCATATTTTATTCTACACATTGGAGCTTCTAGGAAGAGGATTTTGTTTGTCAGTATGTTGCCCGCAGGCTTAACCTTGGTTTTATTAGCTCACATAAAAACATTAAAATAAGCGCTCTGGATTACATTTCCCTAAATGTTTCGATGGGTTTGTCTTGAATTACACATCAGTTGATATAAAGTGCATGCTATAAATTGATTTTTGCATTATAGATTTCCAGTTCCAGCCATGCTCCAATTGCTCAGGGCAAGAAATAACACTAAAGAGTAAGATGGCAATCAGAATAGAAACTACTACTGCAACAAAAGCTGAAAAATATAAGACTATATAAAACAATGAGGATTCAAAGTACAAATGCATTAATGTGTAATCATTAATTCATATAATGTATGAGCTAAACAGAAGCATGTTTGCATGCACTTGAGTGGTAAATAAATGGACAGATGTATGTACACATGGATTAAATTGTTGGGCTAGATTATAGCTGACAAATAAACATGTGAAGAATATTTTTTTAAAAAAAGTCTCCTAATAGGTAAATATACACTTCTAACTGTGTTGATGTGCCTCATGTACAGAGTAAATACATTGAATGACTAATATTTGTGATGACCTACAACAGCAGTTCTCAAATGGTGTGGGGAGGCATGTGCCTTAAGGCGAGTCGAGGTGTGCCTTTTAATTATGTATAGCAATTAATTATTATCAGTAAACAACAAATGATGAAAAAAGTAAATAAAATTATCTTGGATTTAACTGTTGGGATACTTTATTTATAATCATTTTAATATCACTCCAGCTGTTTGTCATACTTTAATCAGACTTTTGGAGAAAAATATGTGATACACAGTAAACAGTATTATAACATGCAATAAAAAGGCTGTTTTGTATGGATGATAATATAAAGTGTGCAATGAGATTTTGGCTGGAATATTGATTGCCTTGGACAATACTGACCTGAAACTCACAAGAAAACAAAACACAAAAGTATGTGTCCATGGAATTTAGAATGGGGACAAAAAATATGAATAATTTATCAGGAGTGAGTGTGTGTGCGCATGGATAGAAGTAATATATATATATATATAGATAGATAGATAGATAGATAGATAGATAGATAGATAGATAGATAGATAGATAGATAGATAGATAGATAGATAGATAGATAGATAGATAGATAGATAGATTTTTTTTTTTTGAGAAACTGTGCAGATCTAGTTTGGGAAAAGACCCTCTTTGATATCTTTTTCATGGGCCTAAAATGTCTGGCAGCACTCCTGATAGGGACTGATCTCCATTTGATCAGGCCTACTGTTAACTGAAGACAGAAAAAAACTCCTCTCCACCTGCTGATCCAAAGACTTCTCCAAAATCTCATCAACTGGCTTGAAGAGCATCAGGACCACAACAACCACTAGAAACAATGAGACACTCAGCGCCCCCCAACACCCGACAAATTAGATCGAGCTAAATCATTAACCAACAGGAAGACATCTATGTGAAATACTGAGAAGAAGCAAGTACAATAAACCTAATGAAATTATAAGCTGGCTCTTCTCAGAGCACACAGAGTGACAGATTATCAGGGGTACAGACGAAAAAAGCCCTGACGAGGTACAGACTCACTGAGGACAGATTAGCCACAGAGATGAGTCGACACAAAAAGAGCTGGCTCCCAGAGAAGGACAGAATCTGACCCCACTGGCACTCAACAGGTAGGGACGGAGCTCCTCTTCCTCACATCCTGCCCTAAATATCAGCCTGTGAGTGAGGTAAACTATCCCCAAATAACTCACTCAGAGTTTAAAGTAACAAGTATTAATTAGAAAATCTTATTGTTACTGGGTGAACGCAAAACTGTGAAGTTACTGCAGTCAAATCTTTAAGGTGTTAGAGAAACTGAAGAGAACCAGTGGTATCTGAAGACTTAATCACACACATCACACACGTCCATTTACATTTTATTTACATTTATTGTCCATTTAATGTAAATATGAACTGTTTCAATGTATTGTTTTTTCTTTATTTAATAATAATAATAACAATAATAATAATGATAATGATAATAATAATAATAATAATAATAATAATAATAATAATAAAAATGGTAGTGTTATGATTATTTGTGTTTATGTTTCTAACTATTGCCATTATTGTTGCAGTTTTAAATATGTATTTTTTTCAATGATGCCCCTATTTAACACATAAAATTTAGCAAAGCATATACACTTAACACAAAATATTAATGCACGAAATGGTGTCAATAAATGCACAAAATGAAAATATGCTGCAATTGCCATAACTGACATTTCGGCACTTATCTTGCCATGGCTAATCCCTCATGTTTTTCGTCATCTATGGCATGATAGCAAGAGACAAAACTGAAATGTATTCACAAATACAAAATACTTTGGGGAATATTAAGGGAAAATGTCATTTTAACTTAACCTTTTGAGTTTGTTGAGTTTATATTTTTAAGTGTATTATGACATAACGTAACACATGAAACATCAGTAAGTCAGTCTAACTAAGATGTGTTTAATTTGATAGCATCTATATGCTAATTTATTTATTATTTACTTATATTTATATTTATTTATATTTAATGATTTACATTTTTTTCTGTATGGCTCTGACTGCTGCCATTAAAAAATAAAAAAAATAATAAATAGTATGAATATAGCTAATAGCTGATATTCCCCACTGCAAAGGATAGAAAAAAAGTATAAAGTAAGGTGATGTATGTGTGATTTTTTTCTCCCTTTAAACAATTAAAAATGGATTCATTGAACTGGACAGAAAAGAATCTGCTTTCAACAGTTCATTAACCTCTGCAAAATTGATCTTTAAACCTGATCCAGAGTCAAAGGTGCAGCACATGTTTCAAGCACACAGTTCAGATCTGTATACAGCCACACTGCCATATTGTACAACTCCAAAATCAAACTGTCCCAGAGTAATGAAACCTTATATTTGTGTGGGTTTGAAAATGATTCTGTGCATTGGTGTTTAACCACGGTCACCCGTATGAAATAGCCCAAGACCATCTGCGATTTATGATTCGCTCCCAGCCTCTGGCAAGCCAGGCTGAATAATTTACATTGTGCTGAGGTCTACGTGCCCAGAATGTCTGATGCCAAAAATAGAGGAATGAGGGAAGAGAGTGGGAAGAGGGGGGGACCAAGTCAGACAAGCAACCGCTACTGTTTGGATGTGCCACAAAGTGGGTGTGTCGAGGGGAAGGGAGCGGGTAGAGCATGCTGCGTAATTGGCCGAACATGCTGAGTCACATGGAAATTTTTGACCGTGCCTTGCTAATCTGTGCGCCTCCAGTGTGTCACCATGACACCATAAACACTATGTGTGAACAATCTCTTCCTCTCTAGAAAGAGATGCTCACACCAAAACTGTGATCCACAATTCAACAGTCAGGTGGGGGATGAATGGGAACCGGATTGTTCTTCTTTTTTCAGTTGTCAAAAGCTATTCATTCAGCTCTGATGGAAGGAAGGCTTTGGAAACATCATACACACAGTGGCAGCTTTGGTGGTCAGGAGGCCACAGGCTAAGAACAATACAAGGCCCTTTCCTGTTTGTCTAAAACACAACAGCCTGAGTGTAAGATATTGTGAGGCTCTGAGGAGTCTTTAAAAAAAGAAATGTACTGATCATCAGGAACTTATGGCACGCTCAGACTGGGACATTGTTACAGTTGAGTACTGTTGTCATGAGTGTCCCGCAGGCCTTTCTCACTCCCTGAATCATGCTTCAGCTTGATCATGTCATTTACTCCTAAAGAGACACATTCACATCAGATATTTTTAGTGAAATAGACAACCAGGTGGATGAAAATGCATTTATGTAGGCCTGTCACGACAACAAATTTTGCTGGACGATAATTGTCCAAAAAAATTGACAATAAATGATATTATTGTCTATATTATTTTGATTTTTTTTAATTTTTTCATTAACGTAATTATAATATGTCATAAAAAAGTGAATACACAAAAGCAAGAAAATTTAATTTCTTAAGAGTATTTAACTGTAATTGGAAGGTCAAGATCTTTAAAAAAAAATAAATCAAACAAACAAGATAAATTTAACAAACAACAAAAGAGAAGAAAAACAATTAAAGTGAAATGGACTCTCATTCAGGAAAATTGCATGTAAATAAAAATCATTATACTAATCAAAAACAATAAAAAAATAGACCCTGGCTCTGTAAAGAAAAAATGAAACTCCAATAAAAACACACACAATAATAAAAACAATAAATGAAATGTAGTTTAAACAGTTCCTGAATTGTTTGTGACATGTACGTTCTCCCAGTCAATCAGTACTGTCCGTCAAATGTTTGCTACATTGCTGGCTTTTTAATCGTATTGAAGGGCTGCATTTCTTTTGCAATGTAGCGAATGACACTGTCCGTGAGCGTGTACCATTTTGCGCTGTTTTATTTATATTTACTTTGCCAACCAAATGCCTCAGTAAGCGCTGACTATCGGGACGAAGGCTCCGCTGCACCTCCCCTTCTTTGTCGTCACGACTTTCAAGCAAATGCAACTCGTCAGTGTTCATGAGCTCACACTTTTTTCATTCTGTTTAAAAACAAAACATTCCCACACTGGGGCTGTGGGAGCAGGCTTAAGAACCGTATCTTTCGTGCCATCAGTCATATGAATCGCATGTCCGACAGATGCTCACTCCGCTATAAATCTGCTAAATCCGCTATAGAACCGATGCACCCCGTTAGTAAGAAAGATGGACAGTCTTTCTCATTCAACCTCTTTGGTAGAAGGAGAGGAGGAAAACAAACACGCATGCACGTGTCAGTTTATCGAGGCCGGCAAACTTACTGAGGACGTTTTAATTTATTGTTCGCTTGATTGATTTATTGACTATCGTGACAGGCCTACATTTATGTACATGATATATGAATAATTGGACTGACAGTATCAAGAGATATTGATAATAATAACACTGAGATCTTTTTCCTTTTTTGTGTTTGCAATAGATTGCTATTTTTAAGAGAATGCTACAAGAACTGATATTTTGTTCCTACTTGGCTTTTAATTGACTTAATCAACATACTTTTCTTTGAAGCCAGGACACCCTTTCCTTGATATATTTGCTAACAGAGTGGGCTACAGGATTAAGACCCCATTTTCCTCTAGACTGGATGATCTGTTATTTATATAAGATGGTTTCTCTACACCAGTGGTTCTTACATGGTGTATTCAGGGCAAGTCTAGGTGTGTCTTGAAAATGTATCCAACCTTAAGTTAGTACTCTATGCCAAATGCTCATTAATGCAACAACCTATATATTTTTTTTACTATTACAAAATTAAAACCTTCAGATGTAAACCCATAAATTGCAGCTAACAGAACTAGAAGGTGAAGGATATCATCAGGTTTATCTTTGAAAGGTTTTTAAGAACTGGTTTTCAAAATGTGATCTGTCAAGTTTTAATACATTCTGCTAGAATCTTGACAAATTTTTTAATTGATTTAGCTTTAACTGAATTGATATTTCAAAAGTGATAGAATATTCTATCAATTTGATTTCAATCAAGTTTTAATAAACTAGCACTGAACCAAAAGATATTGCAATACATGTCAAGGGGGCTATTTTACTTTTTATTGAGCAAGACTGCGGTTTAATATTACGTGTGCCTTTGGGGAAACAAAAGTTGGAAACCACAGCACTAGACAGTCTAACCTTTAGTTTTGCAGCCTAAAAGACATATTCAGGTTTATTTTTTTTTCTTTTTCAGGTTATCTGTTGATCTTCAATAACTGTCTTATGCTCAGGGCAACATGATGAGAATACAAATCTATATGTTAGAAGTGCTGGGACCATTTTTCACCTATTTTTATATTTAAAATGTACAATTTGTGTTTTGAGTGGGAGAAAATGATTTCTGAAAGTTCTGGATGTTATGTTATGTTTTCAAGGTCTGTTTGTGGTTTTTGGTTTGGTTCAAGGAAGAAGCATTTACACTTTGGTGGTGATCTGCATATTTGTCTCGATGCAAAAAATTCCCCCAAATTTCTGAAAATTCCCTAAGTTAACATTGGGATGTATTTTATGATATATCTGATATCACTCAATGAATTTGTTTAAGATCTACATGATAATATTAACTCTTATCACGGTCAATTTCATCTGGATCCAAATCACATTGACATCTCAAAAAACACTGGCGTTTCTAATGGCAACTCTCATTCATTTCTCCTCGGCGGCTGTTAGGGTTCCACCCCCTTTATTTCATAATGGGAATTGTAGTTTATTTGCAAACTCAAAACAACTTTTTTCAATCCTATGCCACTACATAACCCAGCTTCCCTTGCAATGCCAGCAGAGGGCTTCTCCACATGATCGGACATGAGTGGAGACCCGGCAGTCATATCGCATCATGTGGTGATCCAGAACTGTATCTTGGTGGAGGTCTGCACTCTCTGAGTGCTTTCCTAGTTTCTTCAGTATTTCTGGACATGAGACCTGAATAGGTGTGGCACAAAGACATTTTCTACCCCTCAGTGAGGAGAGCGGTGGCAATTTCAAAAGGCAGATCACAATGATTGCCCACTAAATGTACAAATGGTTGTGTTTAAGATGCTTTCACGCACACCCTCAGAGAGGGCTCTCACTGACTGCAAGTTGGCTGGTAATTGGCTGGAACTTGGCTGGCATTTGGCTTAGAGGGTAAAATTGAAGTGGTTACATCTGTAAACCATTTTCATATATCATAGCCCTCCTAAACTCTTCTAATGTAGGTTTATTACTGGGAGGAGTGGGAAATAAATTGTCTCACCTGAGCACCATAATGCAGAGAAATAATCGAGGGAGCCATTGCTGATCTCCTATTCTTAGTTAACTTTAAAACAATAGATTTATTTTATGAAACATTAACCTTAGTAGCTGTCAAATCTATAGTTATTTACAACTGAAGCTCTTGGTGTGTTTGTCTCACTCTCCCCTTTTTTTCGGATTGCTGCATTTTAACACATCCGAAATAATCCTTAAATACACACAGATTAAACGAGATGATTTAATATTTTGAGATGTACATTTCAAAAACTGGAGTTGTAATATTTTGGTGAATTGAAAAAGTTAAGTGAAAGAATATTAATAGTTGACTGGACTCTGGTAACCTGAAGCAGCAGGACATATAGTGGAGAACAATGTGTTTGAAAGAGAAGACATGGACTGTTATTACTGTATAGGATGGATGGGAACACACATTAAAGTGCCTGTAGGAAGAAATGGACGTGCATGCTGCACTAAGTTGGGCGGACCAAAAAGTGTCAAATGATGCGTTATAAAGCCACACACCACTTCTTAAGGCTGCAGCTGCGGTCTTTGTTAAGGCCAGTTATTGCACTATGACCTGGAAAGACACAACCAGCTTATAGTGAAAACATTGTTCATTTCAAAGCTGTTTGAATTAATATAAGCCATTACATAAAAATAAAGCTTCATTTAAGCTTTATTATATGGCACTTGCATTTGACAGCAGCAACGTAGGATCAAATATAGTAATGCTAACGGCCACTCTCTTCTTGATATGGTCAGAGAATGTGTTACGTACAACTATGTGTTTTGATGTTCTGCCTTTTGGTTCACTTAGCCCTGATGAGTGCAGATCTGGTGTAGGCGTCTCTCACATCCACCACAAACTTAACCCTGGTCTGCTTAGAAGCAAAGGAATACCCTCTGTTTTGAGGCAGACCAGAGTTTGGTTCTTTGGTCCACACCAGAGTAAGTGTGAGCTTTCACACAACTGCAGATCAACTGATCTTACAAAAAACAAGAGCCAGAGTTTGTTTGGTGCAGACCAAATATGTTAGTTGTCAGCAGACAGAGACCTTTTTGCCCTCGCTTTGTGATGCTAGGTTAACAGTATGGTATCAGGAATAGATATTAATTTATTTACAGACAATGTCAAAGTATCCTCTTTCATCATGACAACTTTGGCATACACCTAGCCATGTTTGGTTCAGAAAGCTTTAACACCTACCTCAAATCAAAACTAAGGTCTGCTTTGCAATGATCTGCAATGCCCTTTTTCAGAGACCAGAGTTTGGTTCTTTGGTCTGAATTTTGGAGAGCTTTTTCACCACAACAGATCAGCTAAACTTCCAAAAACATGTGAATTTGGGTTTACTTTGTTTGTACCAAATTTGTTATATGTGTTTGTTCTGAAAGACTTTTTGTGATCCCACTTTGAGATGTGTTAGGATAACAGTGTGGTACAAGGATCTGGAATAGACCTTCATCGATTAACAGATCATTTCAAAGTCTTCTCTTATATCAGAACAATTTAGGAACATCTTTTGAGAGATAGGGGAACCTCAGCAGAAGACATCATCAATCTCTGTTTAGCACCATTTCATTCATTGATTTTTTATACCACTTATCCATTTTGGGGTCCTGGGGGGGCTATCACAGCTGTTATTAAATGAGAGGTGGGGCTCGCCAGTTGATGGCAGAGTCACATAGAGAGACAACCACTCACGTTCACACTCTTACCTAAGGGCAATTTAGAGTCACCAATTAACGCAATAAACATGTTTTTGGTCTGTGAGAGGAAGCCAGAGTGCTTGGAGAGAACCCACTCATGTACGAGTAGAACAAGCAAACTTCATACAGCAATGCCCTGTCTAGCCTGGGGATTGAACCAGTGACCTTGCGGTGAGGCACGCACACTACCTGCTGTGCCACTATGTCAACCAGCACCAATTCATAACAAGTGTTATCTCAAGATGCTTTACAGTAGCAGGCTGGAGCCATGCTATCAATTTTATAGATACACATACAGTATGTGTATACATACAAATATACATCTTGGGCTCTAATTTCGTAGACCAGGCACAAGCGCAGGCGCACCTGCCCTGCGTCGGCCTTCGCTGTGAGCACAGGGTGTGACCCGCGCACTTTGCAAGTTTCCTGCAGTGCCAAGAGAGGAGCACTCAAGGCGCAGAGGGGCGCAGAGGAGCGCATCCACGCCCACGTCTCTGCCTCTCCGCGCAAATGTCAGAGTAGGAGGAGAATAGATGTGAGTGGGATTAACACAGCCGATCGCTGTCTTCACCAATCAAATGAGCGCCTCTCCTCGCCTTTAAATGCGCTGCGGCCGAGGCGCAGTATCTGATTGGTCTGAATGATCCCCGCTGCTGGAGACGGTCAGAGCTGCTGTCATTCAGCAGCTGGGAGAACAGACTGGCCATCGGGGAGCACATCGGTCTAAGCGTCACAATGTGGGCCAGCTCCCAGGACAGATGTAATCTGTCCTTTGTCATTATAGGAGCACAAAATTAAGAGACAGTTAAACCGCAGATGGCTTATCCATTCATAATGCTTGTGATCCACCTGCACTCCTGGTTTGTCATCGCCAAATAGAAGAGCCTTTAGTGATATACTGTATACTCTCCCGGTGTCTCCGCCTCATCCTCCTTACAATAATGTACTCCATCTTTTTAGATCACGTTAAAAATAAAGACTAAAACAGAGGAATATGGGAAATCACGGGTAAGTCCTTAGTGACAGACATTTAATTGATCTCCTTTTCTTTGTCTTTTTTCCCCTTTTTTTCTTTGAATTTAATGAAATGAGAGAAGCCAGATATATACTCAGTATCAGATGTTAAGGCTGTTTATTGTTGACTTGTAAGTTGTGCATCAAACTTCCAGCTGCCGTCAGGTTAAGTTTCCATTATGACAAACGGCTTTAATCCGACATCAGATTTGACGGGACAGTTAATATGGACACAAATGTATATGCTGGTTCAGACGGTTACATTAAATAGTGATTGCTGTGATTGTTTATTGCATTAAAATGTGCCTGACACTCTGGAAACCTGCCTCTGAGGCTTTGTTGACATGTGCGCACATGTGCGCCTGTCACCAAATTACAGCTGCGGAGGGTGCGCTCCGCTTTGCGCAGAGAATAGACCAGGTTGGAGCTGGCGAGCTTTCAGCGCACTTTCTGCACTGTTTTTGGCACGAAATTACCACTGCGCCAACATGAATCTGCCGACACCTCCCCCTGGTGTGCCGTCAACTCCTCCTGGGGCGCCGTCACACCCATCTCTGTGCAGACGGTCTACCAAATTGTCAAAATGGCAGCGCACGACGGTGCGCCGCACGAAATTAACACTGAGCGGGGTGAGCCAGGCTTGCGCCCCCTGCGCTGCGCCATGAAATTAGAGCCCCTTGAGTGGATCCAGTCTCATGTTGAAGTTCACCACCAAAGCTGTGTTGGGGGTGTAAGGAAGGGAGGTAAGTGGAGGCAAGGGACGAAAGTAAGAAATAAAAGTAGGTAAGTGACAAGTTATAAATAAATCTGTCGCCATCTTATTTGTCTCTGCTGGATATAGATTTATTCACTTGAGATGTGG